>JANHFM010001493.1:169622-179957 GCA_032468115.1 Grayia smithii | reverse complement strand
TGATTGCACAGCATCAGCGCATTGTAGGTTCAAAGAGGGACACTGTATGTATGTGTGTGTGTATATATATATATATATATATATATATATATATATATATATATGAATGATTGCACAGCATCAGCGCTTTGTAGGTTCAAAGAGGGACAATGATATCCATCATGATCCTTCTTGTAAGTATTCTGCTTCTTGAAAAACTTCTGACATAAATACAAATTTGGGTTAAAAGCAGAGATAGGAAATGGAACTTTTCTTAACACAGGAACTGCCTGAGACCAAATAACTGAATTCAGAAAGGGGGAATTCAAAGCTTTAACTTGTTGCTGTGAGAATAAATACAATAAATAAACCATATTTCACAGAGTTAAACTGTAATATTGAAAGTAGCATGTGAACAAGTTTTATGTTGCTGAAGTGTGCTTAACGTGTTTTCCCCAAAATAAGACCCAAATGGAAAATAAGCCCTATCATGATTTTTCAGGTTGCTCGTAATATAAGCCCTTCCCCAAAATAAACCCCAGGTAAGAGTGTAAGCCAGATGTATGCATTTAGTACCATACTACCCTGAAAATAGGATCTAATCAGAAAATAAGCCCTAATGCATCTTTTGGAGCAAAAATTAATATAAGACCTTGTCTTATTTTGGGGGAAACACGTCTTGGGGGAAACATGTTATCAAGCAAATTTGACTTTTATTGCTTTTGGAGAAAGGTTCCTGTATTGGGGACTGACCTTTGAAAATTCATTTATGCAATTTTACTTCTCTACAAGATGTTTATAGTAGTGGTCACCAACTGGTTGTCCATGGTCCGCAGAAAACTTATTGGCATTTTTTATATTGTACTAAATCAATGCTCCTCAAACTATGGCCCCCGGGCTGGATCGTTCAATGAACATTTGTGTTGCTGCAGAGTTATTCCCCCTTCAGGTCTTTTTGTGCGGGTCAGAAATTCCGACTTGGGGTCTACTTCAGCCTACTGGTGGGTGGCTTTGGGCGAAGGCTGGAGGGTAGCGCCACTGGTGGCGAAGAGCCAGAGGGCCTCGTTCCAAGGGGACTGCATCATGGCCTGGAACTGGCTGACCCTCTCAGCCCGCTGAGCTTCCAGGCACCGGTACCTGGCCTTGCACTCCCGCAGGTCTTCCCTCTGCTTGGAAAGCCTATGCTCATAGTCCTCAGTGAAGTGAGGAGCATCCTTCTGCTGAGCGTCCTTCCTGGTCAGATCCAATTTGAACTGAGCTGTATTGCCAATTCTTTCTCGTGGTGGCTTTTTAGCTCCGGCAACTGTTGGGGCCCTAAGGTGCCTGGGTGGGCAGGCGAGGAGTGGCTGGGAGAGGAGGGACGAGTAGAGGCCGACAAGACACCCCTCGACATGAGTGACATCAAGTTGATCACACCCACCGAGTCACACATCTAGCCACGCCCACCCAGCCTGTCATTAGGCAGATCATATTAGTGGTCCACGGGATTTAAAATTATGAAGTTAGTGGTCCCTGAGGTCCAAAAGATTGGTGACTCCTGCTTTATAGCACTGAACAGGAGCTACTTGTCCCTGCAAGTACCCCTGATCTTCTGTAAGAAATATAAAGACAAATTGCTGCCCAAGTATTGTCAGTCAGTAATGTTTATCCTTGTGAATACTTAGCAATTAGCATTTAAACCAATGCTTTTTTTCCCTTTTTTTCTCTCCTTTTCTTTTTTATCTAGGTGTAATTGAGTATCCTCATGAAATAGAATGGGTGAAGTTCAATGTGAATGGAAATGGTTACTATATTGTGCATTATGATGATAATGACTGGATGGCTCTAATTCAACTACTGAAGACAAATCCCAGTATTTTTGATCCCAAAGACAGAGCCAATTTGATTCATAATATATTTATTCTGGCTGGGTAATGATCCGAAATAAAAATTTCTTTTTGTCAAATAAAAATTTCAATAAAATATTCAGCTATCACAGAGAATGGGATATACACCATATTACAGTGTTTTAGAGATTCAGGAACATGGTGAAGCAGAAAAATACCAGTTCCAGTTTAGAATTGCTTTTTAGGGAGTTAAATGAATCTGGAATTTAATATAAAATAGTTGACCAGATGTCAATAACATTATAGTTATACCACTATCGATGTTCTTCCTCCAAATAGCAATTCCAATAATATGAATTAATAGCAACCACAAAAAGATTAGAAACATTATTCTTAAAAGAGCTAAGTGCCGGGAGACTTCCATTTTAAATAGACGCGAGGTGGCTATTTGATTATACAATTGTGCAGCCATCTTGATTTTTTTTAATGACCCTGGCGCAGATGCCTATGCCCAATTCGTTTCCAGGATGAAGTACATAGCTTTTGATTTGATCTAAATTGAAGAAAACCAGGGATCTGCCTCCACATTTTGTGAGTGGTACGCATCTAAGCTAAATGTAGCTTGTGAAAGCACATATACGTGTCCCCGCTTAATGTTGCAGGATCCAATTTGGGTTGATCATTGGAACCAGAGGTTTAGTCTTCTGAGATTTCGGGCCTGTGCTGGAGCCCACCCTCAAGGAACTTCTCTCTCTCCTGTAAATAATAAATAAATCTTGTAAATTGTTTGCAAGATGCTTGCACAACATGCAGGGGAGGGAAAGGAAGAAAGAAGGTACAAAATATAGCACACCCTATTGTACATCAAAAACATTTAGGAAGAATAGAACACAGCTTCTGAGATCTGCAAGTGGGCTTCAAACACTGCCCAGAGGCTACCATATGAGGATAAACCATGCGTTGCAAAGATCGCTTGGAGATACTTCTAATGTAATTTACTGGATCCCCTGCATGGATTGCCTGTGTGACAATGTAGGACAGATGGGAGAAAAGCTAACCACCAGATTGCAAGAACATATGAGTGGTCAGACAAGGAGATCCGAACCCATTGATAGCCTCACATTGCAACCAACAAGGACATACCGGTACATTTAATTTCACAACTACTAAAATTGTTGGCCAAGCAAGTACAAAAATAGCCAGGGAAATGATTGAAGCCTGGGAAAGTGCTCCTTGTCTGTCAACAGGAGTGCTGATTTCACACAATCAGGCACCACATAAATACTATGCATAAAATAGCCCCCAGAAACACACATTCTGATGAAAGAGAAATTTCCTGAGAATGGACTTTAGCACAAGTCTGAAAGCACTGAAGACTTAACCCTCATCCCAGTGACCAACCCAGATTGAATCCTACTAAATGTATCTTAGAATGTTTAACAGTATAAAAAAGTTCATAATGTTAAACTTCAGAATGGGAAAATTCTATTGTTTCTTCATAGTTTCATTTTAAAAAGAAAAACCTTAAATGGATTGTTTCTCTAAGATTATCATATAGGGAAGCTTCATTGATCCATAATTTCTTTCCACCTCCCCAATCGATACTAGATTGTGTCTGCAATGAAACTAGCTCACAATTTATTTGGAACAATATATTTCAGTTTTAAAAATAGAAATTTCCACACGTTTTCACAGTATAAACCTTTATCATATTAGAGTTAGAATACTGGTCTAAAACTTTTTTCTGATCTCTTTAGGGTAGGAAAAGTCTCTTTGACCATGGCTTTCAATCTAATAGAATATATAGTAGAAGAAAGCAGCACGGCTCCAATCATGCAAGCTTTATACCAAGTCAGTCATATCTTCAATTTGGTTGAGAAACGGGGAATGCTGGATTTGTCAGCCAGAGTGTTGGTAAGTTCTTGAAAATAGGAAAGCAGCAATTGTGTGATAACTAGAAAGTTGTACAGGTAGTCCTTCACTTACAACCATTTGTTTAGTGAGTGTTCAAAGTTACAACAGCATTGAAAAAAGTGACTTAAGACTGGCTTTCACATGACTGTTGCAACATCCCCGTGGTCATGTGATCAGAATTTAGGTACTTGGCAACTGGCGTGTATTTATGACAGTTGCAGTGTCCGAGGGTGATAGGATTGCCATTTGTAACTGTAAAGAAGTTGTGGCAGCTTCATCACTGGAAGCTTTCAAGAAGAGACTGGACTGCTATCTTGTCAAAAATGATGTAGGGCAGTGATAGCTAACCTTTTCCAGAGTGAGTGCCCAAAGCGTGCACACGCAAATGCACGTGCCAAACCCCCCAAATGCAATGTGTGCATCCCCCCTGTGCATGTGCCCCGCCCCTGCGCATGTATGAGCGGTCCCCAGCATGTGGTCCGTCCCCCGACGCATGTGCTAGTGTCCCCCCGCATGCGCCTCGCACCCCGTGCACGCGTGGCAGAGACTCAAAAACCAGCTGGTTGGTGGAGGCACCTGCACATGTGTAGCGGAACTGAACTGGGGCGACAGTTTACATGCCATCAGAGAGGATGCTGTGTGCCACCTCTGGCACACGTGCCATAGGTTTGTCATCACGGATATAGGGTCTGCTTGGGCAGGGGGTTGGATTAGATGACCTGCAAGGTCCCTTCCAACTCGGTTAATCTGACTGTCTGCCTAACCTTCCCAGATAGCTTCCAACAAGCAAAATCAGTGGGGGAAGCCAGATTCACTTACCAACCACATGATTCTTTTAAGAACTGCTGTGATTCGCTTAACAACTGTGGTAAAAAAGATTGTAAAACAGGGTGCAACTCACTCAACTATCTTGCTTAGCGACAGCAATTTTGGGCTTAATTGTGGTGGTAAGTCGAGGACTACCTGTATTATGTTGTAGGATAATGTCTGAAATGATATGTAACATTCATTTTATTTTTGGTTAAAAATGCTATGCTTTTAATAGTTTATAATTTAATCTACAGGCATTGTTATTTAGAAACACATTGTAATGACAAAGACCATCTGCTCATAACTGCATCCTTTTCTATCTAGCATAAATAAATACGGCTACATAGAACAGAAGAAACATCTTATGGTTCCTTTCATTTCTTCACTGTTTCAATATTTTTTACTGCTGTCTATTCTAGTACTATGATCGTGAGGGAATACTATACATCCTAATTCCAATAAATAAATAGGGTTGTGTGATGTTATAGTTTTTTCTACTTACATCTGTCTGGATTTCTAGTATAAATTCATTCACCTTCACATTGACATAATATCAAATTAATTTTGCATAATAAATTCTGAGTGTCTAGAAGATCTCTGTCAGACATGGGATCTTTGATGACCACTTTGGAGTTGGTATACTTCTGAATAGATCAGGCTATGATAATAGTTGACAGAAAGAAAGGAGAATTAGTCAGGTTTTGCTCAGATCAGTGTTCTACATCATTTTTTGTAGATTTTGAAGTTAGTCATAGAACAATTGTAACAAAGCTTTTTATATTGACCAGTGGTAATCTTTTTCTTTTGCTATTTTCTAGTATAGGATTGAAAAGTTATTTGGAGAGAAGATTGAGCAAGAAACATGGAACAATAATAAGACCCTCTCAGAATTAGAGCTACAGTCAAGTCTATTAAATTTTGCCTGTTCCTATGATTTAAGAAAGTGTAGTTCAATTGCTTCTGATCAATTTAAGATGTGGAAGGACTCCAATGGGACAATAAGGTAAATAATAATAAAAAAATCTTACTTAAATTACCTTTCTGCTTAGGCACTGAGACATTACTTCACCATCACCAAAAAATATCTTTTTTAAAAATCAGTATATGTGTGCAAAAGTTTATCTTTTTTATTGGGGAAGAAATTTTACTATGGATACACAATGAAAACTTGAGCACTTCATATGAAAACAAACCCAATTTTTGATGCTAATTACAGATAGTCCTCAACTTATGACTACAATTGAGCCCAAAATTTCTGTTAAGTGAGTTTTCCCCCATTTTACAACTTTTCTTGCCATAGTTGTTAACTGAATTACTGCAGTTCATAAGTTAATATGACTTAAATGAATCTGGCTTCCTCATTAACTTTGCTTGTGAGAAGGTCTCAAAAGGTGATCACATGACCTTGGGACACAGCAACGGTCATAAATATGAACCAGTTGTCAATTCACAAATCATGTGAACTTTAATCACATGATCATGGGGATGCTGCAGAGCTCATAGCTCTGAAAAATGGTCATAAGTCACATTTTTCAGTGCCGTTGTAACTTTGATCACTAAATGAACTGTTGTAAGTTGAGATCTATCTGTATTTGAATCAGTCACAGACCTAACTTATCTCTTTACGCAATGCCATATTGTCTGACTTTGTACCATATTTATTTATTTATGGCAAATACATGGTCTTATATTAATGTTAATATCAGACATTGGGCCAGTGTAAGCTCTTGATGGACATTCAGACACAATGTGGTGGATATTTTTGTCGAGGAGCACCACAGTCACTCTGTGGGGTAAAGACAAGACCCCATTTTGGTCTTGTCTTTACCCTGTGTTCACCCTGTGATGAACACAGCTGTGGTTTTTAAGCCTCATTGGAAACCAGCCTTGATATGTCATGTTAAACCCATTTTGTTTATCCGTTGCCATGTATTTAGAGAGCCAGGAGTTCTACAAACATGTCTGGCTGCCAACTGTTGTTAACTGCCAATTTTTCAATGTAGTCTAGCTGCCAGTTGTTGCTAGTCATTTGGTTCACACTGCTAGTCATTTGGTTCACACTACCGTGCTATCCAGGGTGTACCACGAGGAGGCGAACTAGCAACTAGCATTACACCAGTGTGGTTCATTGTACCATAAACTACAATGCCATAAAGCTATCTACTGCAGTGTATAAACCATGTTTTATGATTCAGAGTATTTTGTGAGCACAACCAATTTTTAAATTTCTGCAAGCCATGCTTAGGCAAACCTTGACTGAATAAAATGTCTCAACACAGTTCACTGAAAGTTGTTCCCCCTACGCTGCTTGGAAAGTAAGGCTCATTTTGGCATGCTATAAAACATGAATAACAAGTGATGTGCACATTTACTAATATATAAAATGGGAACATTTTCTTGAACTTGTAGTGATGGATAAGGATCTTCACATTTTAAAGTCTTCCTTTTCATCTTGAAGAACATTTCTTTCCAGTTCCATCAAAGTTTATAAATTTTATGAGTGCTTTCTTTACTAGGAATCTTTCCCTGATGTCAGTTTAATGCATGTATTTCACTGTCTTTCGAAGCAGATTGTATCCTCATTACTGCTATATTAATACAGTGTTGATTGGGTAATCATATAAGACAATACAGACCACTAACAGGGACTAAAACAAGATTGAGCAATAGGCAGCCTTTTTGGTTTCAGGTGCAAAACTAAGTCTGCTTACTTTCTAGCAGGCTACAGGAAGCCTAGCAATGTGGTGACCAGTGAGAGGGGCAAGAATATTTTTCCTGCCTTTTTATTGTTTTTTTTTTTTTTATTTTAAAGAGTAAGAATGGGAAAAGATTTCTTTAGTCTTCCAAATATTAGCCAACTTGGTACTGATTTTAAGATCCAATGGCTGGTCTCATATGAGGGAGAGCTGAGGACTGCATGTGGCCAACAAGCTACCCATCCCTTGTCTAAGAATTTAATGGTTTTGAACACCATTCTAGAATCACAGATGCTAGTAGCCATATTAAGACATTTTTTGTATATTTCAGAACACAACATGGAATAGAAAGCCTTTGGTGTAAGACTATTGCCCCCCAAATTCTTTACAATGAAGAAGGGAAAAGCCAGTGAAGTTTATTGCTGGCTAGGAAACGTAAGAAAGCAGTTTGGTGTAGTGGTTAAGATAGCAAGCAAGAAACCAGGAGTTTCTGATTTGTAGTCTCACCTTAGGCCAAAGCTAGCTGGGCTAGTCACTCTCAGCTCTAGGAAGAAGTCAATGGCAAATCATTTATTTAAAAATTGCCAAAAATTGCAAGGGCTAATTCAGGCAGTTGCCAAGAGTCAACATTGACTCAAAGGCATGCACACATATAAAAGGAGATGTTACAAGAATATGTTTCCCTTCTTCTGAAGACAGGTTCTGTAGAAGTTCTCAGTTTTACTTGCATTTCAATAGCATAGCAAAAAATGATATCCATCTAATATTTAATTAATTTATTTGATCACTGTTATAATCAATTGAGTATTGCACTACTATTTTTAACCCTTTGCACTCTTCTCTAATGCTGATCAGCTGTCAGGCTTGTCACAGTACTTGGAAGAATAAAAAAGCAGAGTCCAGCTCAAGGTCTGTCAGAAATGACTGTTGCTCAAAGAAAGACATTTATGGTACCAAATATAAGGCTTGAAGCTGAGAGACAGGAATCACCTATTCCCAGGCCTATTAGACCTTTTATGGCATCTCAGTCTCAAGACCCTTAAGAAAATGTCTAAATACCAATGACTTGAAAAGACAGGAAACATAAACCTAGAATTAAAAAAAAATATCTTAATTTAGCTCAGTGGTTCTCAACCTTCCTAATGCCGTGACAGTGCCTCATGTTGTGGTGACCCCGAACCATAAAATTATTTTCTTTGCTACTTCATAACTGTAACTTTCTACTATTATGAATCGTAATGTAAACACCTGAAAGGCAGGTGTTTCCTTGACCTTTTTCACAAGCGCAATGGCCCACATCTAACGAAAATCAGAGTCTACGGCGCCTACTTGGAAATAAGACCTATTAGACTCGCCTGGAGACGGATAGAGGAGCGGTGTCTCGGTTCCTAAGACCATCGGAAGTATGTATTTTCCGATGGTCTTAGGCGACCCCTGTGAAAGGTCGTTCGACCCCCAAAGGGGTCCCGACCCACAGGTTGAGAACCACTGTATTATAGTATTTAGCACGTAGAAAGTCCATAAACAGTTTCCAGTCTTTTAAAAAAACTGGTTTTGTTTTGTTTTGTTTTTCTGTTTTGTATTTTACCTTTTATAATAAAATAAGTATACTTAAAAGGAAAAAGTTTACATTGAGAGAGGACCCGCTGAACACGTGGCGAAAACATGCCTAGCAGTATACAAATACAGATGAGCTGAACTTCTTTTTCCTTTTCACTACAAATCCCGGTTAAATGTGGTTGTAAAAATCGACAATGTATTATTCTCTGTTTCTTCTTGCTTTCGGTACGGGGAGGGAGGGAGAATGCTTTGCAAAGGTTGAACACACACACACACACACACACACCGGGTAGAGAGAGGCCAAGAATTTGGGGGCCACGCAATTCCCCTTGTCCAGGAGGGAGGATGAGATTTGTAGATGCAGGGGTGCTTTGGTGTATCGAGAGTGTGGGGTGCCTATCTCAACACAACCTTCCTCTCTTAGCCACAGATGAGATCATGGAGGTGGATTCCTGAGTAAAATAGCACTATAGTGTGAATAATTTGCCATCATTAAAGCTTCCAGGGAGCAGGGTGGATAAATAGACCTAACTGACACTGGAAAATCCCTCTTTTGTTCTTAGCTCTCTGCTCTGATTTAAAAAAAGCAAGGAAAATAGGGCAAAAGGACATTTTCCTAATTCATCTTCTATCTGTCTGTCTGTCTGTCTGTCTATCTCTATCTATCTCTATCTCTAACTATCTGTCTCTATCTCTATGTCTGTCTCTCTCTCTCTAGCTAGCTATCTCTATCTCTATTCATCCATATCTATCTATCTCTATCTATCTATCTATCTATCTATCTATCTATCTATCTATCTATCTATCTATCATCTACCATCTACCTATCACCTACCTATCACCTACCTATCTACCTACCTACTCACCTATTTATCCATCCATCCATCCATCCATCCATCCATCCATCCATCCATCCATCCATCCATCTCTGTCTCTCTCTGTGTGTGTGTGCGTCTCTCTCTCTGTGGAAACCTTTAATAGAGTTAAATTACTGCTTTAAAAAAACGGCCTTTGAGGTGCCCCAGGGCATACCTCGCAGGGCTGGTGTTTGTCTAGGAGTCAGAGGTCCTCCTCCTCTTCTGCAGGCTTATAAAACTCCACGTTAAAATAATATTTCAGTTCACAACACGTGAGGGGTTTTTTTGTTGTTGTTTGTTTCCAGAATGAGTCACACTGACTTCATTATCATATGGATGATGGCTCATGTGTGAGTATCGTGGCCTCACTCAGTTTTTGGGCAGGCCTGGGGTTTAAAGGAGAAAGACACCTCTGCGGGATTATATATATATATATATATAAAGAAATATATTTCTTTCTTTCTTTCTTTCTTTCTTTCTTTCTTTCTTTCTTTCTTTCTTTCTTTCTCAGCAAAAATACAAATTTCACACACACACACATATATGTTAAGTTTGTATTTGCTGAGAAATAAACAAAGGGAGACTAGTATAGATCTATTTCAAGCTCTCATCTGCTAGCCATACCCTTCTGGGATTTGAACCTGTGCTCTTCTGCATACTAGGCAGTAGCAGTAACCTCTTGAGCCCCAAATT
>JANHFM010001493.1:156551-169522 GCA_032468115.1 Grayia smithii | reverse complement strand
AGGAGCGGTGTCTTGGTTCCTAAGACCATTGGAAATATGTGTTTTCCAATGGTCTTAGGCGACCCCTGTGAAAGGATTGTTCGACCCCCAAAGGGGTCCCGACCCACAGGTTGAGAATCGCTGATCTAGCTGAACTGTGTTTGTGAGAAATTGCTGAATAATCAGTTCCTGAATAAAGGATTATTGTTGGGAGAGATTTACAGCTTTGGCTCTTTGAAGCCTGAAATCAGAAGTTCAGTTTTGCTGGTAGTTGCAGTTGTTCTTGCTTGGTTCTATCTGGGCCAGAAGCCAATATTTGAAGATTTTTTGAGCAACAAGTGTGTGCTGTTAGATAAATGTGACTCAGCTCAGTATTAGGGTTAGTGTCTTTGCCTTTTTTTTCCATTTTGCATAACAAAATGTAATTCTGAGTAGTAATTAACTTTAATTCTTCATTCCTAAATGTCTGAGAACAGGAAAAAAACACTGAGAACAAATGGCAAAGAAAAAATGACTGAAAACATGAAAAAGATTAACTACAAGGGGAATATTTGTGTTCTACTACAAATTACTCTATCATATCTAAGGACTTAACAGAGCAGTTAGCACTTATACTGTTTTTATGTTTAACATGGATGTTTATATGATATTCTAAGAATACATATATAATTCTTTTTCTATGTCTCTACAGTTTGCAGACAAATATTATGAAGATCATATTCACAGCTGGAGCAAAAACAGAAGATGGGTGGCAATTTCTTTTAAAAATGTATTCTTTTGTGGATTCTGAACCAGAAAAACTCAAAATTCTTGAATCATTGGCCAGCACAAGTGATGTTAAAAAACTCATCTGGTACAGTTCTTCCTCCTATTCCTATATGCAGTACAGTTTTAAAATTGAAAATTTTAAATCTTAAATAAAAGTTAGTTTTCTAATTATGGTCAGTAATCACTGGTTTAATTTATTTAAATTCGATTACTATAGATTCCTCTGTGTCATTGAACAAAGAAGTTAAGAAAGTACATGAACATTTAGCATGCTTTCTGTAATCTTTCAAATCTTTTATATTTAATGAAAGAAGTGCACTGATATCTGGGTTAATGAACAGATGTTTTGGCTTATGAACACCTGTGTCTGGGGAACATTGTTTCTTCCCTTAATTATATAACTCAATTGCTTTAAAGTTGATAAAACAGATTATGGTTTCTATGCATTCTTATAATTAGAATATTCAGAGATGTGCAATTGTAAAGTTTTAGATAACTAGCATCATCAAAGTGGCTCTGAGAGAGATGGGTGGTCTCTAAATTTAATAAAGTCAATCAATCAATCAAGTTTCTAATTTTCTACTGAAACTATATAAAAAGGATATGTTTTGCTTAAATAAGGAAACAACAGGTTCTCAATTATACAATGGGATTTGGTGAGCTATTTCCTAGACTCAGGTTTTTGCTCATACTTGACCTGATCACCTATGATCCCGCTCAGACTAACCTATTTCAAATAGCTTCCTTCTTTTTTAGGAGCTCAAGAATATTTTGTACTACTGTGGTCTATGTAGTAAATATTATACTGCATTGATTCTCTGTATATTGAGAACTTTGTCTGCTAAGAGCATGTTCATGTTATAAGACACACATACACTTTATTTAATCATTTAAATGGTGGCCTGTGAAATGGAATCCATGTATGTATCCAAAATATATATATGCCAAAGGAGCCCATTTTAAGTTATGATCTGAAGTAATACAAGCTGATATTTGTCATAATAGTTTATTAAACTTGTATGTCACTTGATTCAGAACAACTCGGGGTAGTTCACAATAATAATAAAAATATAATAAAATCAATAGAACATTAGAACAATAAAAATAAAAGATGACAGGCATGATAATATATGGTCAATTAGTGTGTATGTGTGTTTATATGTATACAGATAATCTTGTTCATTCAGCAACTATCCAAAGTTATGGCAGTGCTGAAATTATAGATAATACAGTATATAATTATCTGGAAAAAGAGAACATACATGCCTAACATGCAATTTTCTTATTGTTTATTTCATAGGCTAATGCAAACAAGCCTGCAAGGAATTGTCATCAGATCCCAGGATCTTCCAACTGTCATAAAAACTATTAGTCAGAATTTGCCTGGACATTTATTGGCATGGGATTTTGTCAAAGAAAATTGGGATCAGCTTATCGAAAAGTAATGCTTTGCTTGAATTGTCATTATAATAATTCCTTGTCTCCCTACATGAGTCAGCTATGAAACAGATAGTTGCTAACTTCTGACATGAGTAAGGGACTCACATTGGTTTCTTACATTGTCCACTGTGCCTTTATCACAGTCTCGAATTAACACTAGCCAATGAGGGTGATACTTCAGCACTGAGTTGTTTAAAGACATTGTGATTTAGTTGCACAGATGGCAATATGCAGTGGTGGGTTGCTCCTGGTTCGGTCTGGTTCTTGCGAACCGGTAGTAAAAGCGGCGGGAGGCTCCGCCCACCCAACCGGACGTCACCATGGACAATTTGTGCATGTGCTCCCGTTGCGAACTGGTAGTAAAGGTAAGTAGAACCCACCCATGGAAATATGGTATCTTGTGAGAAACATGACAGTTAACAGCCTTTACTGTCTCTTCAATTTGGTGCCTTCCAGATGAATAAGACTACCCAGCATCCTTATTTTAATTTAATAGTAAATTGGATGAGATTGATTTAAATTCTTCTGTACTCCAGATACAGTGTAATTCAGCTGCTGCTATCTGTGAAATGAATGGGAGAGCATATGTTTGATACTCTGCATTTTCTGGAATTGTGAAAAATATTGAGCTTATTGATGATTTTACAAAAGTTAGTCTTGTGTGGCTGATGATAAATGTAACGTAATTGATTTTGGAATTTCACCGAACCTCAAAATTGGTTAGGTATCATACAAAATGCTTTAGATTAATATTGGTAGCCCTTGATTTACAACCAATCATTTAGCAACCTTTCAAAATTACAACACTGAAAAAAGGGACCTATGACTGACTTGCACATACAACTGTCAGAGCATCGCGCCCTCCCCCCAGTTTCGTAATCAAAATTTGGACGCTTGGCACTTGGCATTTATGATGGCATCCCATGTCATGTGGCTACCATTGGTCACCTTCCCAGCTGTCTTCCAAAAAGCAAAATCAATCGGGAAGCTGAATTCACTTAACCACTGCATGATCCACTTAAGAGCTGTAGTGATTTGCTTAGCAACTGTGGCAAAAAAAGTGATAAAATTGGGTAGGACACTTACAATCACTTTGTTTAGCAGTGGAAATTCTAGGCCCTGTGTAGGACTACCTGTGTAGGTTAGTGAAATATATATCAGATAAACATAGATTAATGACATATATTACTCTTTTTCCATTGTTTCTAAATTTCAGGTTTCACCGTGGATCATATACTATTCAAAGCATTGTAACTTCAACAACGCATCAGTTCTCCACACTAGAACATCTGCTAGAGGTTAGTTGGATAAATTGTTCTGAAAGAATTGTGGAATAATACTGTCAGTGACGTAGAAAGGCAATTATTAAATATGAATAATAAATATGAATAATAAATATGTGATGCAGATTATGATTCTAAATTATAACATTGCTTCACAATACAAATAGTTGTGTGAGGACAGAAGATTAGATCCACACATGAAGACTTAATTTAACTGATTTATTGCTAAAAGCTTATGCACAAGAATCAACTAATGGTCAGCACTGGTTAGAATTAGATAAGGGTCAACAACAGTGAAGGGAAGGTTGGACTTAGTTCCTTTGTGGCCTCGCAGTCATTTTATATGATTCCTCTTTTCATTTCTCCTGGCTGTGCTAGTCCTTTTCCTACAAGGTCTGTCTGTCCATCCGTCCATGTATCACAGGGGTGTCAAACTCACATCGTCACGGTTGCGTCACGTGACTTATTGGAATTTTCCCTCCCTTTGCTAAACCGGGCTTGGGCGTGGCCAGTGTGTGATGCATCCAGGAGTTTGACAGCCCTGATCTATCATCTTATATACTTCCCATCTCGCCAAGATGATTGATTATAGATGGCTTACAGTCATATAATTAAAACACAATATAAAACCTTAAATGCTAAACAGCAACCATACATTTTAAGTTAAAATTCAGTAAACCAAAATGGGAAGAAGGGAACAAAGTGTGCATAGGGAGGAGATGAACTCTGTCTAACTCATTAACCACCTCCAAGATGCCACTCCCTCATTGGGATTCCAGGCCAGCTGGCAGAACCAGGCTTTCAAGTTCATATGGAAGGCAAGAAATTTTCATAAAGATTTTGGGGACATGATAACGTGAAAGATCTTTTCTGAAATTAGAGAAATTGTTTCTAATAGGGAGTCATTGTGTTTGTTCATTTAAGATGTTCATTTAATGTCTTGCATTGTGTGAAATAGTCTGGATTTCAAAATTTACCATTTCTGTAATGTGATTAGGACTGAACTATAAAGCACAAATAGTAAATATGTAACGAAATTTTCATTTCCCATCAATTTGCTGATACATTTAGATAACAGATGGTTGGGTTATTTTAAATGTTTAAGGGATTATTTCTTTTCATTACCCTGATATCTTTTCTCTCTCTCTTTTTTTTTCATGTGTTACTTTTCTTTAGATTAAGTCATTCTTTGAATCAAAGTCAGAGGAAACTGCTCAGTTGTGGTATGTCCGAGAAGCTATTGAGACAATTCAACTGAATATTCAGTGGATGGAAACAAACTTGGCACTCCTTGAAAAATTGCTATAGTAAACACAGTTCTCTTATAGCTTGTATTAATTACTAGGAATGCTGCAACTCTTGGTCTTTTGCTTTTGAAAAAAAAAAGTTAAACATGAGCAATGCAATTTTTGTTTTTTTGCACTGTGAGAGAGGGTTGTAGTTAGCTCAGGGTTAATCTCTTCTGAATTGGCTCTCTTTGGAGTATTTGTGGACTGGATATAATTGCTAATAAAGGAAAAGCTCATTTTGACCAGATATTTACATTGAACAAGCATTCTATAATAACTTTTAAAATTTAAGTACAGTTCCCTTTCATTGTAAGAAAATGGAATTACATTTCTACTTATAGAGTTACAGTTTTACTTAATGAAAAAACAAGAGAGCAAGACAAACACTCCTGAGACCTGCTTTTTCTTTGCAAAATTCAGTTTGGTTTTTCTCACTGTGCAGAGTTTCCTGAATTGTAAATAATGTCTCTGTTGTAAAGCATTTTTATCACCATTATAAGCAGTGGCTAAAACACAATAAGGTGAAGTAAAAAGTAAGATTTGGGGAATTCTGGGTGTTGATTTATCTAGGTATTTTCTAGAAATTATGCAAATATCAGAATTTTTTAATTTGTCTACAACATGGCTAGATGTTACTAGTACTGTGTACTGAATAAGTTAAATTACCTTTTGTAAACGTAAGTAAAATGTTAAGAGAGCTATGCTGAACCTGACCATAGAGGTTTTCAAAAAAGTTATAAATTATAGGTTGGAGAATGTTTTATACAATTTTCAGAGTCCAGTTTTGTTTCTCCATTTGATATAGCTGCCTAAAAGTATAAAATACACTGATTCAGCAATTTCAGAATTATTGGTTTGGGAATTGCCTGATTTTAATTCCTTTCAATACTGACCTGATGTTTCCCATTTTTCTGCACTTAGATATTTCTGAAACTAGATCATGCCTGTGCTTTGACCAAAGTAACTGTTTGTTAAATCATGAAACATGTTGTTTGTGTCACCCATCCTTGTTCAAAAACCTTTCACCGAAAATAAAGCATGTCATATTATTATAAGAAATTATCCCATACTTGTGAAACTCTTCTAACCTGTGCTGACGTTTATAGTAAAATAAGAAATTGGCATTTGAGACATTATTGTCAACAATTTTCTGTGCTATCCAATATAATTCTAATATCCCCCAATAAAATATTAAATTATAAAAAGAATCAAGAGAAATAGAAACAGATGGGAAAAAAATGAAATGTGTTGATTTAGGCCAGCTTCCCCAACTTGATGTTTTTAAAATGTTTTAGAACTATAAATTCCAAAATACTTAGCTATCATGTTGAGATTTTCTGTTCTGGAATTTGTAGTTCCAACACAACTTAAAGGACAACAGATAGGTAGTGCCTTCAATCATTTGAACAGCTATAGAGTACTCTAAGTTTCTAAATTTGTTCCTATCAAAGAGGATAATCTAAGAAGCTCTTTCTTCAAGCAAATGTGAATTTGGAAAGGTAATGGATCCAATTTGATGCAGCTTTTGAGACATCCCTTTTTCTTAGGATTGAGGATGGCGGGAAACACCGTTTTCCCTGAAATGTATATAGATTCTATGATAAAAACAATGAGGAGATTGTTCTCTGGTTCAACATTTTACTACTGATTTTACTTAATTTGTCATGGAGGATTACATACTCTGGAACATTTTAGATCTCATTATTTCTGTGCCATAAAATCCAATGTTTCATAAATCAGTGTTAGGTAGTGTGTTTTCTTTCTTCATAGGTATTCCAAAAATTGAATATAAGTGTGGTAAAGCTGATATGAAATTTGTGTTACAAATAATTCAAAGTGAAGGACATTGCTGAAGAATATACTAAATTCAGTGTTTGAAGCACTTTGGGCTCAATAAGAAAAAGAGAGTTTTCTAGATTAAGAGAATCATTTGATACCAACTCTGCTTGGTTACGAATATAATATAAAAACATAAATTAGATAAGTTGTTTTCAGTTATATTTTAACTATATTGAAAACAGGGAAAGAATTTAATTTTGGTTGAAAATAACTCATCTTGATACCCCCCAAAAATGAAAATTGGCTGACTTCACAATGTGAAGAACATCTAACCTGGTTGTTAGAGAATGTGAGGTTTGCTATATTTCTGTCATATGTTTTGTTTGCCACTTAAATTTTTGTATATTTCCTTGCTCCCTCCTTCTCTCTGCTTTTTTGTTAGATCATCTGACACTTAAAATCATTTGTAATTGTATTTGCTACTGGAAATGTGAACTGGACTTGAAAATGTAGCACACATATGTTCTAAATTAGAATATTTTATTTTAAATGAAAGCACTGATATTTTGAAAATACTTTCAATTATTCATCTTTTTAAAAATAATTGTGGCCTGGTTTTGATTTACATTTGATTAATTGTGCTTAAATGGAGAAATATATTTTAAAATAATAATGTATAGATTTGGGATTTGGTCCTTATCAAAACAGTTAGTACACTTATTTGCTTCCAACAAAGTTTGATTTCCAACAATGGATATTCTGGAAGAGTTGGATTTTCTGTTCATATGTATTTGTATGTATATTGAAACCATAAATGATAGGTATTATACTTTAAATATAATTGTCTTGAGTCTATTCAGAAGAATTAGAATGAAATGCTTTTATCCAGTTCAAAAATTAGGGGTGACTTTAATAGAATAGAGAATTTTCTACTACATCAAGAACCAATTAAAATAAGTTGAATGTCCTCAATTTTCTTTATGGCTTCTTAGCATAGAAATGTCTGATTCTAAATCTTGATCAAAGCTTTTGTGCTGTTTTGAAGTCTTAACAACTTCTACATGTATCCTGTTGGAAGTGGTAGTGTATTTTGTTTTGATTTTTTCCCTCCTAAAATCACTTACTTTACTATACAAGTACAGTGTAGAATGATACAAACGATATACTGTACGTCCAATCCCCCAATTAGGTTCAAAGCTTTCTATAATAGATGAGATTGGTATTGGGGAAAACATGAATGAGATCAATTGATTGTGTTTTCAATCTGTTTGAAAACATAGTTCATGTGCCTTAAAGTATAAGTATTGTAAAAAATATATAACGGAAGTCTATTTTTCTTAAAAGCCCTTCATAGTTTCAAATCTCCATAACTTTGAAGATTATTGAGAGCTATAATGTTAGCACTTAATCAGTGAAGGGAAACCTTTTTGTTAAACTTATCAACATGTCTGTTTGAATGTCTAAAGAACAAAACAAAAATATGATTTTGGTCTTTGTAGCCCTGAGTCTCACAGAACTATAAATAGCCAAGGGCATTGTATACGAATGGCTAGTTTGTTCTCTTTAGTGTTAAGAAGTGTGTATACTTAAAATGCACATGGAGCATTGTGTGTTTTTATATGTTTGCATTGAAGCATTTTATTAAAGAGATAATTAAATAAGGCTTATCCCAATAAATAATTTTGTAGATAAAATGTATAGCTCTCTACATTTGAAGCACATCTTTTAAGTCTACAAACTTTGAAGAAATACTCAATTATTTGCATCTTAAATATGTTTATATATACCTGCATACAAATATATGTGTGTAACACAGATAACTTTTCTGCCTATTTTATTTCACATTGAAAGACTGGGCCTGTCTAGTATATCATCATAATCACCCCAAAAGTTTTAATTGTGGTTCTCAAAAACCAATTGTTTTCCAACATGTTTGGGGAGAAAATTACTAGATACATATAATGGGAGAGTCACTATAGTAGCTATATTTAATTTTTTTTTAATGTAAAGGAAAATATAGTTTTTACCCTGTCTCCACATATTACATTTTGGAGGCCCAAGGCGTGCTACCAAAAGGCCAAATACAACTCTTGGTCCAAAAAATAGTCCAGATCTACTGTACACATGTATGTGCCTCTTTCTCAAATGTTGCACTGGATATGGGGAAGGAATACACTAAGAAGAATAGGATTGGTATGTTTGCTCTTCTCTCTGCATATTTGGCTGAATGCATAGAGTTCAGCGTATACAGCATAAAGTATACCTACTCCAATATTTAGAATCAGTTTTTCTTCTCTTTGAAATAGATACCAGATGTAAAACCAAAATCTGTATTTATCCTAGAATTCAAAATTATCAAGTTTGAGCATTAGAGTTTTTTTTTTTATTCTGACATTAGGAGACAAAATTTCTCCTGTGCCATTTTGTGATCTCTATGGAATTTTGAAAAAATGCTATGCATAGTAATCTATCATTTAACTTGTGGTTTTTGAATTGGTGAAAGTGTTCCAAATAATATTTTCAAAAAGATATTGCATGATGGTTGTTGTATGGATATGTGTAAAAGGGCCTTAAAAGTGCAAGTTTCAGCTATAAATGTGTACATCCACAGCCATATTATGGCTGTAATTCTGTCAAAATGTACACAAAGCAATCCAGCCATTTAAAATTGCCCATCCCCAAAGTAATATTTTTTTTACTTCAAATAATGAAACTGCATTATTTTTGAATGCTCTCAAAGCTACTATGTTTTAACTGTAATTTAACTGTAAATGTAATGTTAGTATCTTTATACAGCTGTGGGAGATGGAATTCATGTAATAGATCTTGCTGCTTTTAAAACGGCCTGCTCCATTACAGGTGAAATTGGACATGCACTGTGAGGCTAATACTTGAAAGAATGTGGCCTTATTTTATTTTAATAACATCATGTTATATAGGATGCTGACCCTTATATATTTATATGACTGTCTTCCACCTGTTCCGTGTTAGAACAATCCTCCCTCTAATGATAGACTGGCTTTTAAAAATCCTTCTGGAAGATGTTATCTTTCCCTGCACTCTGAACTTTTAAAATTGCTTCATTTAAGAATACATTTTTGTACATATTTCACTAATGGTTGCCCTCATACCAATGTTTAAATATATGCTACTTAATTTCCACTTCAAATGCTAATTGATAGTCCTCCAAACATACATATAGCTTTTAAAAAAATGCTTGCTGATGTTTTAGCCATTATATGTTTATAATGTTTTATCCCACAGTAAGATATTTAGCCAATTAAAAATGTTTTGCCATACTCTCAGGTTTTGATATTTAAGAACTTAAGCCTCCTAGAATGTTACTAAAACCTGCAATTTGCAGCAGAAATGCAGATCTTTACCCATGACATCGCCACTTTGATCAAAGCAATGGTTGAGCATCTTTTTTAGGTTAGTCATGGCACATATAGCAAATTACTGTTGAAATGTAAGAGTTACCTTGATAAAATGTGCAAGTGTATTAGGAAGTTGGAATGAATGACTTGAAAGCCACTAAACACTTTTAATTTATAGGGTCTTGGAAAGGATGGATTTAAGACTAAATTTGCACCAGATCTGTGGAGAGATTGTAGGTCTGTTGATAATAGGAAGCTGGCTTAAATAATGGTAACATCAAAGCAGTTTTGAATATCAAATATTATTGGACACTGAATGGGATTAGACTTTTTCTGTTGATATCTTTATAGAAAGCATAGCATACACTTTTTTATCAAAAGAGTAACTCCAAGTTGTACCATATTTGCTTTGAGGAAGAGTATTTTAGAAAACAAGATGTGTGTTTGTGTCTGTATATAGATGTACACATTATATGCAAATCTGGGTTTCCTTAATATGTAAAGGACAAATGAAAGCCTATTTTCTTATACTTTGAATAAAATGGTGTGTGTATAACCAGCACTGACTGAATGGCATATATATTGCGAACACAATTGCATTTTTTGTGAAATAAAAATAAAACTGTTTAAATATTATGACTCTCTTGTATTTTTGTGACTATCCTGTGTTTTTACATAAGTAGAGGTAGTTCAAACCCATAGCTTGAGCCTTCATTTTTATTTTATTTTTAATTAGGTTCTCTTTTTAGAAAAAGAGACTTTCTAAGTCACAGATGTAATGCATTCATTGGTTTATAGGACAATTCACTATTGTCTTTTGCAGACCTTTCTTATTCTACTCGCTAGTTCTACCAAGTGTTAACATGAGACCCATGAAGCATTTTTCCCCCTTTAAGTTCTTCAAATACTGCTTCACTCCTTCAATGATGTTGGGGGAGAGAGGGGGTTGCAAATTTATTGTGGTCCAATTGTTGTTTTCTTGGCAACTTTTCCTGTTCACCAGCCTGAAGGACCCTTCTGCTTGTTCTAAACAACTCTTAAACAACCTCTGATTGGCATTTTGCTTTTGTATTGAAAATGCATATGACAGCTTTCCCCTACTTGGGACGAGCAGGAATTGCAGAATTTCAGGCAGCATGGCCAAATGTGGGAGTTGGAAGTTCTTATATATAACAGCATGAGGAAGGATGCTAAAATTGAAATGATTGGTGTAGTTTCACTCTAGAAGAAGCATTGAACTACTACAGTGGTGTGGTATAATTTTTCTCTGCCCACATAAATTCCCCACACCTATGTTTATCTAAAAACTCACAGCTTATGCTTCCATCATCTTTGACAAGGAAGTATAAGTAACTATCTTAAAATACTTCTGTTAGTGAACTGAGTTATAACAAAGTCATTGATATGTGCTATCAATCCAGGTGTTAGGCTATTCACATTCTCTGTACTCTGAACATGTATTCTGAACCTAGGGATAGATCTGAAGACCTGGGTAGGTGTTATGCAGCAGAAAGCTAGCTCTGCTGACATTTTGAGGGTGTGATCTGGTATATTTTTCTTCAATAATTCCACTAATCTAAATACAACATTGCAACACGATCTCTGCCATTCAGCCTGGTGTGAGTTTATTGTCTTCAAATCCTAAAACTTATTGACTAAGGACTGCCTGCTAGTATCCATTCTCCAAATTGCTTGGGAAACAAAGCTGAAACAGCAAAGCATGTGCACTCCCACTGAATTTTTCTTGTGTAAAGTGAGGCTGACATAATTATTGCTGCTTTGAGATATGTAGTATATAAATTGATTAATAAAATTGAGGTCATAAGGTAGAAAATCCCACCAGCCTCTCATCCTGAAAGTAAGCCTTGTAATAAGTAATGACCAATTTGCTACCTTTCAGGTCATCCAAAATAATTGATTTCATTCTACCTAAGGAGAGATGATCTCATCTAGGAGAATTGTATGGCTGGACTTTCCAGATCCAGAAATATTTCTGAAGAGGGGACATACAGTTCCTAAATTCTTTTTTCCCAGTTCCAGAGACCCTCTATATTAGCAAATACACACAGGGCTGTGCTCCTCAGGGTACCATCCGCCAGACAGTGTCGGCGGGTGGTCCCCAGGGCGAGGGCGTTTTCTGTGAGTGCACCGGCCCTCTGGAACGAACTCCCCACCGACCTCCGGACCACCCCCGACCTCCGCTCCTTCCACCGCGATCTGAAGACATGGCTTTTTAATCAAACAGGCTGATGTGGTTGGGTTTTATTTTATTATATATCTTAACCTTTTTATTGTTTTAATTGGGGTTTAATTGCATTTATTCTTAACTTGACTTTTAACTTATTTATTGTGTTTTAATTTTGTAAGCTGCCCCGAGTCCTTCGGGAGAGGGGGCGGCATATAAATGCAATTATAAATAAATAAATAAATACTTCAAAGTCATCCCAGGCATCAAGTAGCTCAAAATCCAATCCCCTTAGCTCCAATGACAAACAGCAATAAATGCAGAACTGCTTTCTCTTTGGGGGGGCTTTTAATTGAAGCACAACTTTCCATTTATTGTAAATTATACTTTCTATATACTGTTAGGCAAAATGTTTCCAGGAGAAAAGGCTACAAAACACGCTTGTGGACATTTTATGTCAGCTATCGTACTATATGTGTTGAGCCACCAGGGAACTGTACCAGCCATGTCTTTATTGCTTATTGTGACATGTTTAGGTCATGCTAATATATTTGATTCCTACCAGTAGCAATTCTACTGTTGAAAGGGCACTTCCACAAAACAAAAGACAGCTGGGGCAGCATGAATAGAACAACAGAGTTGGAAGGGACCTTGGAGATCTTCTAGTCCAACCCCCTGCTTAGGCAGGAAACCATATACCACTTCAGACAAATGGTTATCCAACCTCTTCTTAAAAACTTCCAGTGTTGGAGCATTCCCAACTTCTGGAGGCAAATTGTTCCATTGAGAAAATGTCTCCTTAGTTCTAAGTTGCTTCTCTCCTTGATTAGTTTCCACCCATTGCTTCTTGTCCTACCCTCAGGTGCTTTGG
>JANHFM010001493.1:83939-102501 GCA_032468115.1 Grayia smithii | reverse complement strand
CTCTCCAACAACTCTGTTAAGAGTGACCTATGACCTTTTCAGGATTGGCTAGCGAGACTACTTGGTTCAGTCATTGTGGCCTTTGTGCAAAGCATTTGGAAGACTAAATGTTTCCTATTCAGTCAGATCTTGATAATAAATAAATTAATTAGATTAGTAAGGCCATCCAATTTAAAGTAACTTTGGGTGGTGTACAATATTAAAAGCAAAGCAAACAAAATAATGATCAAAAGATGAAACCGTACAAAAGCCTTGGTATATGCTCACAACAATAATTCCCTTGAAGACTACATCATTAAAATGAACCAACAACCTGAGAGAAAACTCAGATTTTGAGTACTTTTTAAAATAAGATTTGGGTGCTTGATGATACTTATAGAGAACCTTAAAAGGAGAATGGAACTAAGTTCTACTGGGCTATCAGGGATACATTTGATACTGTGGACTCCCAAGTAAATGGACAAGATTCTCGATAGTATATATGACAAAGTTCTCAATCTATGTCATGTAGGAATTGGAACCTTTTCTAGTTAATGAGAGGACTGAAAGCTGGATTAGGGTAGTCATGAATTCCTCTTTAAGGGAGTACTGTAGATAGTGCTCTCTGCACTAAAGGAAGCATTATGTCTCTTCCTGAATGGGACATCTTTAAATCCAGAAAATCTGGACAGTATCTACCCTATCTTCATCCTCCCCTTTTGGGAGAAGACTTTGGAATAAGTAGTGTGGGTTCATTTGAAGAACATCATGGCAGAAGTGGATTCTCTGGATACTAGGTTCAAACCTGGATAGAAACTCCATTAGTAGTGCTTAAGGATATTTTGCAACAGGATCAGGATGGAAAAAGAGCAGCCCTTTTGATCCTGTTATTCACAGGAATCTCACAAGACCCATTGATAATATCAGCCATAGTATCTTCCTGGGTGAAGGTTGGGGGTTGAAAGTACATCTTTTACACTGATTCTGCTCTTTCCTAAAGCTGATGGTTTTACTCAGTATTGAGGGGGAAGAAAGATCAAAGTTTTGCCTATTCCATGGAGTGCTTCGGGCATAGCTTTTTTCACCATCCTATCAGTGGTGGGTTTCAAAAAATTTGATTACTGGTCCTGTGGGTGGGCATGGCTTGGTGGGCATGGCAGGGGAAGGATACTGTAAAGTCTCCATTCCCACCCCACTCCAGGGGAAGGTTACTGCAAAATCTCCATTTCCTCCAGATCAGCTGGGACTCAGGAGACAGAGAATAGATGGGGGTGGGGCCAGTCAGAGGTGGTATTTACCAGTTCTCCAGAACTGGTACTCAAAATTTCCGCTACCGGTTCTCCAGAACTGGTCAGAATCTGCTGAAACCCACCTCTGCATCCTATTTTAACATCTATCTGAAATCATAAGGAGATGTTACCTGCTGATCAGAGGTAAAATATCATCACTAAAATATCATCACTATGAGTCTGTAGAGTAGGGGTCTTCAAACTTTTTAAACGGGGCCAATTCATGGTCCCTCAGACTGTTGGGGGGCCAGACTCACTAGGTGGGCATGGATAGGTGGGTGTGGATAGGTAGCCATGTGACTGGGTAGGCATGGATAGGTGGGTGTGGATAGGTAGCCATGTGACTGGGTGGGTGTGGCCAATTTAGCAGTCCATTTTGCCTTTGTCCTTCCTAAACTGTACTTGCTGAACCCAAGCACATCTATTTATTTAATAAGACACACACACACCAAGGGAAAAAGAGCACACACTTTCTTATCACTTGCCTGATTTTAGTACAACAGCAGCTTTAGGCTTCTTAAAATAGGTCATTAAAAAAAGAATGAAACAAACAGGATTTCCTTTAAAATAACTCTTGATTATATGTTTCAGAAGACCACACAATAAACCAGACTGAGAACTGCACCAATTAAGACTGCAACTAAAACGTCCAAGATTTGGGAAAGAGAATCACTCTAAAATCCATTAGCATTGCATTTCTTTGAATGCACCATATATCCTTATGTATTGTAAATTGATTTCTGATGCATTTAACTTATGGAATTATCTTTTATTACTACTTCCAGCAATATTAATCTGCATTCCTTACTTTATTTAAAAAAACAGATTTCAAATTATATAAACTCCATTGAGATTGTCTGTAGCCAAACACACCGAATTGTCTGTAGCCAAAACCACCAAATTGCGCTCTCTCTCACACACACACCAATCTGCTTTAAAATGTAAATATTATATATAAAGTAAATGTTACAGGCAATACCTTAATGCTGATTAAATCTAAAAGAGGCCAAATCAGGAGGACTGATTAGAAAGTGACTCCCTGATAATTAACGACAGATCCACCTCA
This sequence comes from Grayia smithii, assembly GCA_032468115.1. Classification (NCBI taxonomy): domain Eukaryota; kingdom Metazoa; phylum Chordata; class Lepidosauria; order Squamata; family Grayiidae; genus Grayia; species Grayia smithii. The sequence continues at coordinate 100,167 of JANHFM010001493.1, read as the reverse complement.
AGTTTCATTTAGAATTGGAGGGGTGACAGAGAAAGAAAAGAACAGCTTTTAAGTTAAATAGGCTTAGTCTGGTAATTACACAGCTAGTCAATTTAGGTCCCGGAACACAGGCAATGAAACAACAAAAAACCCCTCCCCCACATTGCTGCTTCTGAACTAAAGCAATTGAGCAGGGAAGCCAGAGTGGGAAAGATCGTTAGCAAAATGTTCACCAACCTTAGTAAACACACACAGAGAAACAACAGTCCCAGAGCTGCACTTGCAGTAGAGTAGGAAGAAAAACCTCACTTTTAAAAACTCAGGGAGAAACCTCCTCCTCCCCCACGTGGCTGCTTCTGAACTAAAGAAAGCTAGCAATTGAACAGGGAAGCGAGAATGGGCGGGGTAGCCTTGTGGTCCTGCGTGGGACGGATTAATGGCTTCAATGGGCCGTATCTGGACCGCGGGCCGTAGTTTGAGGACCCATGCTTTAAAGATTCATAACATAATATGACTGAAAATTTGAAGGTGAACTAAGAAATAGCTTGACATAGACCCATTACTTCTCAGTACCATGTAGAGTGCTCTGAGTACTTCTACAGTACTCTGTAGAACTTATACTGGATTCCACATTTTCAAGATTATGAACTTTGCCTCCTATATTGAAATATGATCACCAGATTTTCAAACCGTCTGCTTTACTAAAGGATAATTTCTACTTTAGAAGTGATTTCGAGCAGTCAGTTTATAACACAGCAAATAAGAAGTAGTGAAATAATTAAAGAGTGCAAAGATTACTAAAGTACTCTTTTGATGGTTGGCTCCACTTTTGTGGTAAGATTCCATTAAAATGATATTTTAAACCCATCTTGTTTGACATGTGCTTTTTCTGCTTTATTATAGCCATTTTGTCACCCTATAATCTATGGGTGGTCACAGTAACCATCTGAGAGGCCAGTAAATATATTTTCAATCAAAACCTTGCCTGATGATTTTCAGGAATTCACCACAAAGAAAGGGAGAGAAAGCTTCCCATCTTTTCTACACCAAATGCTTCTTGCTTATAAGATGCATCTGCTCCTACAAGGTTTCAGAGTAAAAAAACCCGCAGTTGAACATAGGATGGTTGCAACAGGAGGGAGTTTTAATTCTGGGTGGGCTAAGGAATTTCTGTTCATGTTTGTTTATATAACTGTTGATTTCTGGCAAACTATGTATGCGGTAACAAATACATAAGTGTTCTTTGCCAGCTGCTTATTTCAAACATTAATCCCATTACATTTAGAAAGAATCATTCTGTGCAGTGTTATTTAACATAAGGATTAAGCATATCGTTAATGTTTTGTAACACATTTCATGATTAGCTACTTTTAAAAATGTTATTCTGAAAAAAAGATGTGAAACTTAGGATAAATCTGACTACTCTTCTGTCTCCTTCTTTCTCTCTCCGTTGTCTTTTTACCTCACACTCACAGTAAACAAAAAGTGATATCAAAAGAAGGTGATGGAACATTCTTAAATAAACCTAAGAAGTTTTGCAAACTGCTCAAAACTGATTTTCTGTAGCATTCAAGAATTTTAACTTTTCTGAATTTAGGATTCCAGGATCCCGATCCTCTTTCAGATGTAAAATACTTAGTGTTTTTTTAAAAAAAAAAGATAGTTGATCTTTGAATATTTAGAAGTATGATTCAAAACTACCAAGTTCAGATTGCAGTGAAGAAAGAAAGCCTTTAGATATTGATATCTAGCATTTTTAGAGCTACATTTATTATAGTACAAACATTAATGAGAAAAATAAACACAGCACAAATTGTAACACCAATTTAGAATGTCCTAGAGTGAACTAAATGCTCTCTGCAGTAACTGTGTTGTCTGCATGAGTACATACACTAAAATCATGTTTTACTGAGATTCTGTATTGTATTAAATGTATTAAAATAACACATACATGCAAAACTATATATGACCTTATATAAAGATCACAATGTAAATTGAAGTCTTAATATTTTGTAATAAGCCTTTTATAAGACACATTCAAACTACCTCCACATTCAAAGGTAACTCCCAATATAATAAACTGTACATCAGTTGATTTTTTTTCCTGAATTCTAAGACAGTAAAAACAGTTAATATTAAGTTAAATATGCTATTGATAGAAAGCAAAATACCATACACAGTCTTTTAGTCTTTCTCAATATTAAATCTGTACACAAAACATTACGGACATCTTTGCAATGTCTCTGTCCTACAGATTTCAGCAAGTACTTTCTCAGTAGTGCAGAAACTTTGGTACTTACAGTCTTTAAATGCTAGTGTAGGATCCCTGTGAGGCAAGACTTGAGAAATGATGTGCTGTAGAGATTCCAAAGTTCTGTCCATCTTGAGCTGCCTTTTACCAGACTGCTCCCGCCAAGTGTCCACATGCCGAAATTCTTCCAGTCCTGTCTTGAATTTATGCAGCTCATTGATGAACTGGATTACCAACGAATCCCTTTCAACATCTGCCAATCAGACATTGGCCAGATTCGAAAGACCCTTCAGGGGGTCTCCCTCCCTGGCTCACTTATCTTTGTTGTTGGCTGAGCTAATTAGGGAGTGAAGGAGGCTGACTACTGCTTTCTTCTGTGAAACACACCCACCTACTGGCTGGCTGGAGAAGCCTCTTCTCTTCCTGATATTGACAGTGCCAGAGTTTGGATTTTTGTTAACTTAAGTAAGAATCCAAACTCATAACCTTAATAACAGTTAAAGACATTGACAAGGTATGTAGAATTTCACATATTCAAGCAGTGGTAAGATGCAAACAGATTTGCTTGGGCTATTGGCAATGCTGTCTTTTTAAATGAAAAAAATGCTCTGCCTGGAAAATGTTAAATACCTTCCTTTATTTTTTGACATCTTCAAACATTTTAGCCCCACTCCAAAGTTTTCTTCGTGAGTGGGCTTGCCTCCGAATTTCATCATAAAATCACTTTAGTATCATGATGAATCTGAAAAGAGTAGCTGTTGGTAGATCAACGTTGTTTCTTTCATTTACATTTCACTGTTTTTGCAGAGAATAGCACTTGAGGCAGCCAAGAAGAGTAATAAACAAATAAAAGTCAACTTATAAAATGTAAAAAGGCCCACACTTACAAATTACAGGTAGTCCTCGACTTACCACAATTGAGCCCAACATTTCTGTCGTTAAGTGAGACATTTGCTAAGTGAGTTTTGTCCCATTTTACAACATTTCTTGCCACAATTGTTAAGTGAATCACTGAAGTTGTTAAATTTGTAACCCGATAGTTAAGTGAATCTGGTTTCCCTGTTGACTTTGCTTGTCAGAAGATTGCAAAAGGGGATCACATGATCGTGGGACACAGCAACCATTTTAAATATGAACCAGGTGCCAAGGATCTAAATTTTGATTACATGGCCATGGGGATTCTGCAAAAGTTGTAACTGTGAAAAACTGCAAAGAAAAACTGGTCAGTAAGTCACTTTATTCAGTGCCATTGTAATTTTGAAAGGTCACTAAATGAACTGTTGTAAGTTGAGGACTACCTGAAATTAAAAGCAAAATTAAAAATATAAATTAATTGAAAGTAAAATTTAACATTCTTCAATAAGAAGAAATAAATGGCACTTTCATACTTCAGTTTTCTTTGGCAACAAGTTGGCTTATAGGCCAAAATTTGTCTGAATAGAAATATTCTTGTCTCTGACAAAAGAATATCTGAGAGACAGTAGCCCAGTAGTTCCAGAGGCTCCAAGCTATTCAATTCCCCAGAAATGGGCTTCCAGTAGTTATGGCTTTCAAAGGAGGACTTTCCCCAAGGATATTAAAATTTGGCAGGCTCCTATGGAAGAATTTTTCAGGAAATCATCCATAACCATATCTGTATAATGCAAGTCATAAATAGCACTTAGAATTTACCTGGAAATAATACAATTGCCAGGGAAGTTATTTTATTAATGCAGGCTGGAAGAGAAATAATTTCCAAGATAACCATGTAATCTGATTTCCTCAACTTCTACGGTATTGTTTTCATCAAGTTAATTCCTTAATTTCTGAGTATTAAAACTCATAGTACAACTCTCTAGCCTGCTAAAAGCTTAAACACATTTAACATTAAGCAGTTTGGTGAACAACTGCAACTTTTGAAACTGCAATGATTAGTTGGATAAGCATCCTGAATACAGGAAGAAAAATACTTAAGAATTTCATTCTATGGAATGTTTTACACCTATTGCCTACAACTGTGTTCAGATTGTTAGGAACATTATTCATCTAGCCTACGTGTTTGCTGAAGTTCTTAGTAAATAAGTTTGATTGAATGTATATATATGAAACAGGAACGATGCCCGATTGAGTTCATGCTTTGTATAAATGACATGTTGACCTTTTAAAGATTTTAGATATTTCAAAAATCTTCTTAAAGATATAAACACTGAAAACCTGAGGCTAAATTCTTGTTTCTGTCTATAAAAAGACAAGTTTTACTCTAAATAAAAGTGGAGTTAGGGAACATTGGTTATTTTTGGCTGTACATTTCTAAGTAGTGGTTTTATTCAGAAGTAAATTTAATTGTTCAATGGTGCATAACCTTGAAGTATGTGCATAGGATTAGAGCCAAATTCTTATATTTATATTTAATTTTTTATGTACCGCTTTTATCTTTCAGTGATTTTTTCTGTACTATATGAAAAAGCTTATGAACAAGGCATAAGCTGAGAGCCTAGAAAAAAGATGAGCGGTTTGTCAAATCAAATAACTGAATGGAATCAATTTACCAAATTGGATTACCGGTAATAGGAAGATGTATGAATTGAATCTGATGCTTGATTTTTTTCCTAATTGAATTGAAAAATTGAATTGAACCAATTCAAAGTTTTGTAAGGAATGAAAAAATTCTATTGATTTACCACATTTTGGATTAAATTGATCATTTAGATTAGATCAGAGCTATATTTTTATGCATCATACTAAGATTTAATGATATGGGTTTGGGTTTTGCTTTATATAATACTGCGCTAGGCAAGCCAAATCATAATGGCCTGTATATCAAACTATGGTTAAACCTGGTTGACTAGTGTGTGTGTGGATACAAAAATTGTATTGTTAACAGCAAAATCTTTCACTTGAACTTTTGGGTTGAAGAAAGGAAAAATGAGTTAATAAATGCAATGTGTAATTATATTCCAAAAGGATGATTCACTGTAACTCAAACACTACAGTGGCACTACTGCTATTTATAGGGTCTTGGTCTTCTAGACTGTAATGTGTCGGCTAAAATTAGGCATAATTCTGAAGTCTCAAATTCAGTTTTGTTTTCACACTTTCTTTGGGATTCTCTGGGCTCAGGAAAATCTGCACAGAAGTGTAGTGTTGCAGACATTTTGCTATGTGCTTCAGCAGTGATCCATAAATGAGTTCTTGCCATATTTATAATTTGCGGGGATCTGAATTTGGGGGGTTGGTTGGAGATTGGGTACTTCTTGGGAAGTATCCATTGATCAGTGATTGAATTTGGTGTTATTCTCTTTTGATTGGTTCACTGTTTGTTGTGAACATTTATATTTAGTGCTTGGTGATAAACCATGTGTGGTTTCATTGTTCTTTTGATGGCACCTACTCTGGCTGTTCTGCCATTTACTTGATCGATTGTTGCTGCATATTGCCAGTTTAAAAAAATAGCAAAACACCCAAATAATCTACGTTTTATTGCAAATCTTCCAGAATCTGGAGAAACTCCCCCCAAATATGTACAGAGAGCCTGAACTGTTAGTAATTTAAGAATGTTTTTTTTTCTTATTAAATTTTCACCAGCATGGACCAGAAGATGGAAAGTAGAGGGGCAGTATTAAATAAGAATGACAGAAAAGAACAGAGAATGTGCAAATACCTAAAAATGATATTGGAAAGTAGGTTTTACACACTACCCTTGGTGAAGTTACTCATGGTTTGATTTACTTCCTGGGATCTCACTGAACTACGATCTAGCAGACTGTCTGGATGCAAATTAGAATTTGTTATGTCATGTAATAAAACCATGTTAACTGTAGGAAATAATACCACTTGAAAGTTGATTATTTTTCAAAATACCAGATAATTTTAATGTATTTTTTTGGAAATAACAGAAACATTTTAGTACAAAGTTCTTAAAGGGCAAGAAGCAACACAAAAATAACAATTACTGTTTAATAAAACAGTACTTTCTATTACACATGTAACTTGTTAAATGAGTGATTAAAGTTCTTATTCCACTGAACTTTTTATCTCTTAAGTCATCACATACTAAATTTTTATTTTTTTATTACTGTGTTCTCGTGTAAAGTTTTTTTTTCAAAACATAAGATTTTTTTTTAAAAATCAAAGTCTTTGGGATGTATCCAAATTTCTATGCTGTTTTTCTTAAATAATGGTAGATCAGATCAAGCATGCTAACTATTTTTTATATCCTAAAGATACAACATTTTGGCTAAATAAGCCTACCTATAGGGCTCAGGACCCTTGGCAATAGGCCATTTAGTAAAATGTTGAATAAATATATGAAAAAATATTAGCAGTGCCTCACTGCTTTTTTGAAATGTTCTTGCAAGATCTGTGCAATATCATTTTCATTACCTGACATAGTTTGGATGGGATTTATATTGCTAATCTTTGGGATTTGGAAAAAAGAATGTTAGATTTAGTGCAAGTGTTAAATTTCTACAACTCCAAGATCCAAGCATCATTGAAAGTTTTGTATCAATTACTACATAGACCTCGAGGCAATTTAAACACAGTCAAATTAAGTAGCAATTTGTTTTAACCAAGTTATGGACTGACTTGAAAAGTCAGCCATACCCTATGGGTTCAAGATCAGTTCTATTCCCCTACCCTCATATAGCCTGTTACTTTAAGAATTTTAAAAAACCCCACATACAAGAACGGAATATATCACTTCAATGAAAACTTATGCAATGAACTTTCTAAGTGAATGGACCAAATTTCCACAGCAATTGACACTATTTGTGTTGTGATGTCTTATACAAAGGACAATTGCCATTTGCCTCATTTGTGTAAGACAGTCACCATGCACATTACATAAATCTGTCAGGCTGTGAAGATGTGATTATTTTTGTGTCCAATGACTTTCATGAACTCTGGACACGTCCCCTCTGCAAGTAGTTCTTCAAAATAAAAGATTTGTTTGATTTGTGAGATAGGAGAAAAAAGACAAATTTTTCCAAAGGATGTTATTCCCAGAAGCTGGCTGAATCCAAACTTGACTTGATATTGTACATGTTTTCCCGCCGTTGTTTGGTGTAAACGTTAGCTTCTCCTTTCTGCAGTCGTCGTCTGAAAGCAGCTTTTTGTTGTTTATTTAGTTGCCGTTTTACTTTCTGTTTTACCAGTTCCTGAAACAATAGTTTTATCAAAACATTAGTCTTGTTTGCAATGAAATAATATCAGAACGTTACAATTCATTTTACATGTTATCCTATTTCAACCAAAATAAAATTTCTGGGAAGCACTCAAGATTAATTTTGCTTGATGTCTACAAAAAACAGAAATAGGTTAAAAAATACAAATGTACTTGAGAATAAGCAAGTCATGCAAAACCTTTTAGATGTATTTTGAGATTGTCTGGAAGAATACTAGTCCCTCTTGTGGCTATGCCCAGAAATGAATGCCCAGGAAGTACGCAAATAGATTAGAAACTATTTTCTGAGACCTGATTCGCTAGATAGGATGAACATTTTCCCTTCATTCAACATTGCAAAAATAATTTAATGAGCACAGCTACAATACATAAATTTTAGTTTGAAAATATGAAAAAGGAGAGCCTGGCATTAGCAACTATGTGGTGAAGTGCTAAGAATGCTGAGTTTTATCTTTAGGTGGAAATCTCCACTTAATTATGAAGTTCTCTGGAGCGCCAAACATATGGCTTATAAGACAAAGAAGCGACTCTCACTGACATTGCTCCAAATTACTTCTCTAAAAGGAAACTGGGACATTATAAAAAAGAAAGTTAAAAATATACGATTAGCACTGATACAAAATATTAGGGATCTGTACAGAATGACCAATTAAAACAAATTTATATTTAATGAAATTTGAAGCCTTTGCTTAATGGAGGTATCATAAAAAATAAATTTTATGTATGATAAAATGTATGTATCGGCATGATACAAAGATGGCTTTTTAACATTGGGTCAAATCTATTTCAAGGCAGGGTTTTCAATACTCTGAAGGGAAGATTAAAAGAAGGAATCCCAACCAAGGAAAAGAAGGAGGTTCTAGGGAACTAGATTATACCCTCTTCTCTCTTTTTCTCTCTCCAATTTCCTTTTTCTTTTTCCTGCAAAATAATACCAGCTCTTTTCTCCAACTAGCTTTGCAATTCAGGATTCTTCCAGGAAAGATCCTGAAGAATACAATGCTGAAGATACAATACTGTTCTTTTAATTACTTTACCATCAGTAATTTGTAAGGAATTTAAAGCACCTAGAAGACAAAGATGTTATTGTTTTTTTGTCTATCTCTTTTGTTTGGGGATTTCTGGATTCCAGGGAGACAATTTTTTGGCCTTTCAAACTTCACCCTGAAAATCTCTTTGAAAGAAGCAAGAGAGCCCTTTTGTTAAATAGATTGCTTTCAATCTTGTTGACCACGATATGGGTGGGGAATAGGGGGATACAATATTCATTTGGTCACCCACCAAAACAAAGGAGGAATTCATACCTCCCCATCTGTGCTAGTTTGGAAAGCTGTGCTTGGAAATTTATTTAGGCATGGAAGGGGGGCTAGTAGTGGCTTTTTCCTATTTCTATGCACTACCAAAACTTCAAAACAGTGAAGATACATGTACTGGAATGAACAAACAATAATGCTGTATAATGTTGTTTAAAAAGAAAGTAAAGCATTAATCCTCAAAAATCCATGCATGCTTAGCTTTTTTTTGTATTCTCCATATAATACGTAGCCACTTGAAGACACTGTAGCATAATCAAAGTATAAATGAATGAAGCTATGCAGAAAGCAGAAATAAACATTTGTAGAAATACATTTTTTATATTTCTGGAAATACATTTTATTTTGTTGTGTGCAGTCAGTAGATCTGTATTTACAAAATTATACTAGAGCAACAGAAAATGTGTATTTTTAAATAATTTCATCTTAATTTAACTTGAGGGTAAAAATAACTAGAAAAACTCAATAATCCGATCAACACCTTAAGGTTCAAAAGAGGTATCTGAGTTAGGATTTAATTAGAAGTCTTCTATTCCATTCAAAGCAAGCATCTTTAAGAGATTTTTTTTTCAATTTAAACTTAAAGGTAACAGTTTAGATCTTAATTGTCCTTCGATAAAAATCATTTAAAAACAATAAACTGTTTAAATGATCGAAATTTAAGAATAAAGAAACTGAATATTTTGGATCCCCTTAAATTGGTTTAATCCATTACCTGAAATTTAAAACCAATTTATTTAATGACAATAGCTGAAAAAATATTTACCAATATAATAATATTCAATTTCTATATCCTAGTAAAGATCTAATGCATGTGAAATTATACTGAACAAAGTATTAGTGAATCTGCAGTTAGGCTTAGCAGTAGATATGGAGGTGGGGGGGGCGGGGGCAGATCCTGAGACCCTTTATGTAAAAACTTACAGGAGGAATTGTTGACTGGCTTGTAGTGCTCCGTACTGAAGTCATACTAGTGGTTCTTGTCCTGTGCTGATTAACATGAAACAGGCTCTCTTCATCCCTGAAATAAAAATATTTTTTAATCACTCACTTTTAATCAAGTGCAACACTTTTCCAATGCAAATAAACTGGAACCGTGACATTCAAAAAGGCTGTTTCCACAATCCCAATTTCGTTAATGGACATAATGCACTAAGGAATTCAAACACAAAGCTTGCTGAAGGAGTGGAGGTTATCGTTTGGGATCCTTAAAGTAACCTGGTTTATTGACTACAGGCAGTTCTCAACTTACGACCACAATGGAGCCCAAAATTTCTGTTGTTAAGTGAGACATTTGTTAAGTGAATTTTGTCCCATTTTACATCTCTTGCCTCAGTTGTTAAATGAATCACTGCAGTTGATAAAAGTTAGTAACTCGGTTAAGTGAATCTGGCTTCCCCATTGATTTTGCTTGCCAGGTCACAAAAGGGATCACATGACCCTGGATATGAACCAGTTGTCATGCATCTGAATTTTGATAACATGATCATGGGGATGCTGCAAAGATTGTAATTGTGAAATACAGTCGTAAGTCACATTTTTCAGTGCTGTTGTAACTTTGAATGGTCACTAAATGAACTGTTGTTAAGTCGAGGACTACCTGTATAAGGGTTATTCACACCTGCCTTCCCAATGTTGTTTTTAATTGCTCGTGACCTGGCAGAGATTGACTTAGCCTGACCCAGGGGTCAGCAATCTGCAGCTCTGGAGCCGCATGTGACTCTTTCATCCTCCTGATGCGGCTCCCTGTCATTGTCGGCTCTACAATTGATAGGACTTTTGGTTAGGACAGGTAGAGGAAAAAGGACGCCACGCTAGGAGGAGATTCTATGGTGGGGGAACCGCACTTCCAGTTGGCTCCAGAATTGAATGGGGGGCTTCCGGTTGGACCTTTGTGGCTCTTTGAGTGTTTAAGGTCGCCGACCCCTGGCCTGACCTCTTCATCTTGCAGCTATGTAACTATTTATCCTTTGTCTTGCCACCCACACCATCTATTCATCTCCACTGCAGGCATTATTTACATATGGTAGCCTATATTAGAGAACCCATTTCTCTATCTATGTAAGATAAGCAAGCTGATTAGTACTCAGTAAAGCTATTTGCTGTACACAGAACAAATCCTGAAAACCTGAAACAAATGGTGAACATTGGATGGAATAAAGCAATGTGGCCCACCTACAGTCTCCCTGCCTGCATTTTTCCCACCCTTGAAAATGTTCAAGTTGTCCATGTTTAGCAGCAAGAAATTCTGATAGAGTGGGGTTTTTAAAACTTTTTTTATTAGAACATAAATAAAATATATATTCTTCAAGGCCTAGCTAATATATCTTGTGCTTAGCTCCTTTTTTCAAAACAAACGAACAACCCCCCCCCTTTACTTATCACATCTTTTGTTGCTCTCAGAAATAAGAAATAACAGTTTATGTCAAAGTAAAAGAACCCATGTTCCCCTATCATGAACGGATCCAATACAAGATGCCATTTAAATTATCAATATATATTCAGGGGAAATCTGCATTTTTAATATTTGTATGTCGAGGTCAATTAAGAAATACCAATACAATCTGGTGACTTTGTAGCCTGCCAAACAGTATATTAAATGTAAGGAGGTTAAAATGAAGCTCATAGTGTGTGCCAATGTTTGAAACAAACTCACCATTAAAAAACACTATCTGCAAACAATATACTGTATACTTAATACTTGAGGATATTAAGAGAGAAGCTCACCTTCTGGAAAGACAAAACACAGAAACACAGAAAGCTTCTAAATGATAAGTATAGATCTTTACCTGAAAGGTCTAAATTCCCTGTTTAATGTAGACAGATCAACCAGACTGGAGAATTCATCTTCATATTCTTTGTCAGCAGTATCTTTTCCATGAACCACTTCGTCTTCCAACTGGGTAAATTTTTCAATGTTCTTCTTAACACCAGGAAAATCAATGACAGAGCTTTCAGGGTCGGACTTCTCTTCAGTCATCACCTGCCCTTCAATCTGCTGTAAGGCACAGCTGAATCCCTGAAAATCTAAACTGTTTTCATCTTCATCTGCACTATCTTCCTCAGGAATCTGCAACAAACCTCCTGAAGCTTTTTTAACCTCATGTATGAAGTTCCCATCAGTCATTGGATCTATGCTATTACATGAAGCAATCTCTCCTTCTGGATCTTGCACATCAGAAAAAGTCTCAGTTTTAAGAGTCTCATATTCAGGGCAATCCAGGTAAAGTAATTCATCATCTTCCTGCATTTCTTTGGTGTAGCCACTGGCTGAAATTTCTATATCAAGAGAACACTCTTTCCTGGTAATGTTGAAACAAAAATCATTTTTCAAGTAACACTCAAATAATAATATCCCTCCTCAACAAAAAAATCGCTTTATTTATAATGTGCCAGTGCTTTCCAAAAGGAGGGAAGGAAAAAAGAATTGTGATCTTTAGATGGAATTTTAGAAATTACTAAAAGATTGATTAGTTGGGTATTGTAAATGGACTCAATCTTTTATTTTTAAAAAATGGGGATGAAGAGAAAATGAATCTGTGTTAGATAATAATTATAGAGAAAAGCAGAGGGAGATTTCCATTTAGATCAACAAAAAGTTTGAATATGATAGTAGGAACTGAAAGTAAATGGGAACAATGGCTTCCCTTCATAATACAGTAAGAAAAAAGTTATGGAGGTCTATTTATACAAAAGAGAATGCTTATTTGGATACATTGCTTTCTAAGAAGAATTTGATCCATAGTTATTGATTTTAATAACATGCCCAAAATGTTTAAAAATAAACATATTGAAACCCCAGAACATACTGCAGATAAATAAAAGGAATAGTTTAACAACATCCATTTATTACAGAACAGCTACTTTGAACCTTGTGTTAAGTTAATCCCCTAGATCAGGAGTGTCAAACTCGCGTTGTCACATGACGTATTGTGACTTCCCCCCCTTTGTTAAACTGGCGTGGGTGTGGCCAAGGTGTGACGCATCCTGCCCATGAGTTTGACAACTCTGAATAAAAAAATTTACATTTGCATGTGAAGTACAATACATGATTTGAGTCCTTAGCAGATACAATTTAATGTATGTACAATTAATGTACAATTTAATAGCCAAATCCTACAGGGCTGATGAAAAAGCTAACAAGTTGCATTGCTTCTTATGGGAGGCATGGTTCATACCGGTAGTTAAATTTTAATATAACAAATATACCTACAAGTGAAATTTCAATGTATATTGTATACTCAGTACTATGAAAGAAGACTAAGAAGAATGAAATACATGTTCATGTATGCCATACAACTTACCTAACATCCCTAAAAGTTGGATATAGTTCACTTTCATAGCTGAAGCGCTTCATGAAGAAATCACGGATACATTTCACATCTCTGTCAAAATACCTGAATTAAAATATTAGAAGATTCTCATTTATTTCTGGCTACAATCTATAAGATTGTACATTGTCAACGTATAAGACTCTTCATGGCTTAATTAGAATAGAAGAATTAAAATATCCATGGTACAAATTTTACAATAAGAACAATTAAAAATCAATAATCAAACTCAAGAATGAAAACACAAATTCAAGATGGCATTATTAAATTAGGAAAAAGCTCTTGGAAACTATTCCAACACAAATTCACATTAATCTTTAAAATATCAAATTCCAAAGATAATTATTCATATTTCCCTAGAATAAATTATTTTACATAGTGATGGATGCATCAAGCGTTTTGGTTTTAGGTTACCATGATTCTGATTTATTGGCTTGTAAGCTATCGATTAAAATTTAGTCTTTATGTGAACAAGCCATTATTATTCAGAAAAGCTGAGTTGCAATAATGGAAGATTTTAGCTGAAATTTAAACCAAGGCAACTTTGTTGAACCACATAGACTATTTACATGAAGAAATTACTCACCATTCAGCATTTGGGTGAGAGGTTGATACCATCTGTGGGAAATCAATCATTGTAACCTGGTCTTTATTATCTAACATGAGATTGAATTCATTAAAATCACCATGGATCAAGCCATGGTTGGCAAGTTTTACAATTAATTCCATTAACTCATTATATAAAGAGGCAGGGTCTTCAAGATGACGCACTTGACACCTACATAAAAAAATTAAAAAGATTAAGATAAAAGCTCCATTTAGCTATAGAGAAAAACAATATCTGATTAGACTGACTAGAATACAATTGGCTGAAGAGTCAAAAAAAAATCACTAGAACAACAAAGAAAAGCAGAAAAAAATATAAACTCAAATATGCACTGGTTAATTTCCCTGCCATGTCAACTCAAGGTGGTCCACTCAGCTGCAATAAACCCTACAGATTATACCAGTTACCCAGCTATAAATAAGCATTAAAGGTGCAATTCTGTGTGTATATGTATATATACGTACATAAATATTTTTTAAAAAATTAAAAACATCAGAAAAAAATACAATGTTTCTAAAACTTATCCATTTCTAGTATAAGCCAACTATAAATAGCTATTTATGTCAATACTATCTAGTTCAGGGGTCTCCAACCTTGGCAACTTTAAGCCTGGAGGACTCCAACTCTCAGAATTCCCCAGCCAGAACTACTTGGGAGACCTCGTAGTATAATTGTTTACATTAACTGAGGACAGTTGCCATGTAATTAACATGACATATGCCTTCTGAAATGTATCCTGAGGAGAAACTAATTCTGTGTTGTTGTTATTTTTTCAAATAGCAGTGACTGGCAGCTTATCTGTTTACCACATTGGAAGTAAAGGAGCCTTAATAGCACTGTGCCAGGCAAGCACTGATACTTACAGTGGGTAGCCATTGACAAGTTCCATTACTACTGCATGTCTGTTGTAGTCATATGGTTTTGGAACAGGAAAGTGTCTGTCATACAAAGCCTGGTCAAGTAGGAAATAACAACCAAAGAAATACACACAGACAACATAAGTAAATAAATTTCCTTCTGAAGAACAAATAATTGTTCTAATCTATTACATTAACATTTGTGAATAGCCCAAATACATTTGTACAAATTATGTACTAATATAGCAGTGGCAGTGTTATATCAGGCCAAAGATCCCACTCATTTTGTAAGATGGTCACTCAAAAAGTATTGACTAGAGGAAAAGTCTGGACTTCTTCAACAAATGATATTAAAATAAACTATCATATATACTCGTGGATAACCTAAGAATTTTAGATAACAAACTATACCCCTAAAATTGAGTTTGGCTCAACTGTGAATTAGCTTATAAAACAATGTATTTGGCAATACTTTTTAAAAGTATAAAATAGCCATACATCTTGTATACAGCCAGAGAGAAGCCCATCTACAATTTTTTGAAACCAAACTACCATGAAAAATGCAGGTTGGCTTATGTGTGGGAAGGACATTTTTCATGGTACTTTGATTAAAAACTCAAGGATCAACTTATCAGTGAATAGGCTTATCCGCTAGCATGTACAATATTTTTAAATGTGATATATCCATTAAACATAGTAATTGGCAGCCATTACTAGTCACAACATCCATAAAAGTGTTTGTCTGATCTCTTTTCAAAGATGTCCACCACAATCCTGTGACAGCAAATATCTAAGTTGGGTGGGTTTTTTTTGCATGTCTAATTTTCCTGATTTGAATGATCTCAAGATCTATGGTTATATCATAGAAGAAAATTGTTTATTCATATCCCAAAATGGTATAAACCTAGTATTTTTTATTTCTGCCTCTTATGGCATATGCTCAATTTTATATCTTGCTTTGGTTGTATTCTATACATCTTTCTCTTTGTAGCACTCTTTATAGAAATGAAAATGGCCAAAACACAATAAAGGATTTCCATATTTAATTTCTATGAATGTTCTAATCTGTCAGCCATATTTAGTAGCCATTATTATAAAATTTAATTATTACTCTGCTACCTCATAGCGGTAAAATCTATTTTTTTGCTCTTATTTAATAAAATAGAATGAAAACATCAAAAACAAAATAATAGCAAAAGAAAAAAATAAGGGAAAAATTAAAACAACATAACTTATTGGTAAATCTTGTTATGAATCACAATCATGGATGAGCTAAATGAACTCAAAACAATAAACTCGTGATGATTCTTACAAGGCTTCTCAGGAGCGTATCAGAAAAATATTTTTAAAAACCCTGGGAATTCTAAATCAAAGCATCATTTTAATGAGTGAAAAGGAAATTACAGGAAGGCAACTGAGCCTTGGTTGTATCTTATTTTCAATTACAACTACGTTGGGTCATCAATCAGGGATATATAAGTAGTACCTTCATATAGGCAAATTCTTTCATTGCAGCAAGACGTGAGAGATAGAGCCATGACATCTTGTGTCTGTGTTTGTGGTAATCACGCTTGTTTTTCAAGTTCCGAAAGGAGGTCCTCCCAAGCCTATGCAGTTTTAATGCAAGTTGCTCTTCTTTTTCATTTGCAACAATGTAAATATCTTTAAAACAAAATTTCATTCATACATATGAACATTATCACTAAGCAGACAGTTTCAACAGTCA
>JANHFM010001493.1:43474-65044 GCA_032468115.1 Grayia smithii | reverse complement strand
CTGTCCTGTCCTGTCCTGTCCTGTCCTGTTCTGTATTATACCTGTGAAGTTCAATGCATATTTAAATGAACTGTCATAGTTAGTAAACTTTATTCTCAAAGCAATCAGCCATCTGTGTAAAAACATTTATGTAATTGATTTTATGGCTACTAAATCACATTTTGGGGATCTGATCTCTTCTAATCTGAATCTAGCCCACTTGTCTGCCTCTTAATGCTGCAAGCTTAAAACTTCCCATAGATGATCCACTGAATGATTTGTTCTTTGGTGAAATTTTCTTTCCTTTCTCGACTCCTGATGGCCAAGTAAGGAACTGACAGTCTCGAATCCTTGGTACCTGCCCCCCCCCCCCGCAACCACCTCTTCTTTACTTGTTAGTTTCAAGAAGTGGAATCCCAATTGAGCAAAGTGCAGTTGAGAGAAACATATTTTTGCTAATTTCTTACTTATACTAACTGGCAGTCTTACACTGCCAGTTATAGCTTATTTCTTATTTTCTTTCATTCTTGTAAGGTGTTTCACTTTATATTCATCTAAATTATTTTTCCTAGGCATGACTCTTAAGATAAACATCTGTTTCTGTCAACCTATTGAGTGTAAATTGGTCTGTCTGTGTCAATATGTCCATATGCACCTACAACTCCACAGCTCTATACTTCTCTGATCTTGATTTTTCTTTTCATCTCTTTTCTGTTTAGCACAGAACTCCTCCCTTTTAGTATCTGACAAACAGACACTTTGTCACTTACTTAAACTTTAGGTCTATTACCTTACTATGCCAAGGAATGGCATTTGCTCTGCTTTTTCAGGTAAAGACTTCTGTGATCAAATCTCTATTCAAATTAACATTTCTTATTTCTGCTAGCAACTTTTGCATGTCTGAACCAAATTTATTTTTTTTACTCAATCTACTGCAATTATCTAGGTTACACCCAGTAAAAACAAATGGGAGGATAAAGATAAATTAAAAATATTTCACCAGATTCAAACCTTTCTCCTTCTTTTCTAATATCTTATATTGGAAAAAGACTTGGGAGGGTTTCATATTTAATTTTATAGAATTGCCTCAATTGTTCTGCTTGCTGGCTGGAAATAAAATTAACATGTTAAAATACTCCAAGTAGGAGATGGATTATGCACATAGTATGTGAGATCTGCATGGAAAATTAAACAAATCCTTTGGAGAATTAAGAAAAAAACTTAAGTTGGTGGAAATAAATATACTTGCCTTTAGGATGCTTTGATATTAAAGCAGATATCTCATACAAATATGAAAAGTATACACAAAAAATCTGGAGAACATATAAAGAATATAGCAAAGTGTATGAAAAATGATTTGTACATACACAAAAACCAATATATTCAAAATTGTCTCAGAAGTATAAATCTGATTTAATTTGCACATTTTAAATATCCTCTTATATTAAACACCATTTGCCTTTAAGCTGATATAGTCATTATTACTCATTTGTTTGAACTCATATTTTATTTATGTACTGTATTTTGTTTTTGTTTTTATGCAGCAATTTCTGTAATGGAATCCAGCAATTAAAAGAAGCATAAATTAATTTCTAGCTCAAAGGCATCACTTTAATGCAGTGAACTGTAAGTCCTGTCAAAATATTTAATTAAAGGCCAGAGGAGTCAAATAAATTGTTTGCACTTTGGTCTACAGCTTCCAGAACATTGACTTCTATAGTAGTTAATGCGCAGCAAGAGTCACAGAGAAGCCCTCAAACAATAGGACAAAAATAATGGGTCTGAATAATGTTCATGTTCAATGTTGTTAATTTATAGAGTTGTTTACTTTTGATTCCATTTTTAAAGAAAAAGGATAGGATAAAATGAAAATAAGAACCCTCACTCAGCATTTACAACAGTCTCATTTCATGCTCCTGTTCTCCCAACAAGTCCCTCTGTTGCAGCTTTTATGGCCAATGTTACTTATGCAATGAAATCTGTAACCCTATATCTCTGGATGGCACCAGATTGGGAACATTATCTCACAACACTTTCCTTTCTCCTTTGTGGAAACACATATCTCAAAAGCAGTTTGAATAATAAGCAACAAAAAATTCTATTTTAGGTCGTAGAAGGCTGGCTTTGCAAGATTGAAAATACTATGAATACTATGAAACAGCTGGAGAGAAAATAGCTCAAGTCGGTACAGCTTCTGTTGGCAATGCCCTTGATGGTGGTGCAGTGTAGATTTTTTGATGATATAAAGTTGGAAGTTTAGATTTAAAGGAATCAATACCACAATCCCATATCATATATTTTTTTCTTCATGAATCCTTCCCTTTTTTTTTAGTGAGATTAAATCTAAAAGGCAGTTCCATATTCTTTTTCTTGTAGAGATAAATTAAATAGTGGATACTATGGGGGGAAAAAACCTCCTTTGTTCCTTCTAAAAACTAGTTTGTAGTAGTGAAACTGGTGAAGGTAGTCATGATTCAAGGCCATGATTACTATAATTCAGTAGTAAAGGTGATTTTTCTATGCAGATGATTTAGATTTCAGTCCTTGGCACTTCTAATTAAAAAAAAGATGATAATTAAAAATTTTGTCAAACATTCTGTAGTAAAATTCTGACAGTAAAATTAGGCATGTGGCTTCAATTTGCAATGTTGTCCTAGGTTGTAGGTTGTGGCTTGTCACAAAATAACACTTGCCAAAAGTTAGTTTCCCAAGGCTAACAGATAGGAAAAGAAAGAAAAACAGAAATTATAATGACCCTGAATGCAAGAGAGAAATGTGATATGAATTACAAATACCAAATCACAAATTTACATCTACAAAATATAAAGAGACATGGCTTAAAAAGGAAAAAAAAGAAAAATTGTGATTCTTGGACAATTTTACAGAGATATTTAAATATCCAATAGGACAGCAAATCAGATCAAACTCAAGATCATAAGTGGAGTAGAAATGTTAAGCTGAATAAATAGAAATATATATGATTTCAATATTTTCTTCATGACTGAACACAGAATATTTTCTTTATAATTCAATCTTTGCCATTCATTCATTTCACATATATGTGCAAACATATACATTTTTATTACATAGAGCTCCTAATCTTACTAAACCTTTACAATGTGTTACATTACACAATTTAGCTGAAGGGTTTTTGGCAATTACACTATCTGGAAAAGAAAACTATAAATGAAATTTGTGAAGACTTTTCTCTGGTGCAATGCACATTGTACAAGGTTGTTCTCATGCCAGAACAACAAATAATGGCCACTCAAGAGACAAAAAATAGATGTCATTAAATTGTTAGATACCAAACAATTTAAATTGTCTTTTTCAATATTTATTTGCATAAATCATGTCTCAATTGCCATCAGCTATTGCAAATTGACAAATGTGAAACAGGACTCTTTGGAAACATTGCAGCTTTTAATCTTGGCCAGTGGGGGAAAAAAGTTACCCTTACCCAGACTGTGTAAGGAAAGATCATCTGTCCTGCAAAATTCAAGAAAGGAGAGAATAATGAAGTCAGTCAAATTAAGGACCAAACAAATCTATTCACAACAGGCATTAGTTAAAAAAAATACTCTTTCAATTTATGAGTTAAGACCATCTGTAGACTATAGAACCCAAACAGAATGGGACAAAGGTATGAGTGCAATACAAATAAAATTCAAATAGTATATCTGAGCAAAACAGGTATTTGGATATATGGCACACAGATAGTTTCCTGTCACAAACACTATTTAGAACATAGAATAACAGGCAAAGGATCTTAGAGATCTTTTAGTCCAACCCCCTGCTCCAACTCTACCATTCCAGATAAAGTGTTGTCCAATCACTTCTTGAAAACCTCCAGTGATGGAAGTTCTCAGAACCTCTGGAGGCAACTAGTTCCACTGATTAATTGTTCTCACTGTTACAAAATTTCTTCTTCATTTTGGGTTAGATTACTCCTTTATGATCTTTCACCCCTTACTTCTTGTCCTGCCCTTGGGTGCTTTGGAGAATAAGTTAACCCCTTCTTCTGTGTGACAGCTTCTCAATTACTGGAAGACTGCTATCATGTCACCTCAGTTCTCCTCATTGTTATACAAGATATACCTAGTTCCCTCAACCTTTTGATTATACAACCTCCCTCAACCTTTAGCCACCCCCTATCATCTTTGTTGTTCTTCTCTGCACTCTTCCTAGGGTTTCAGCATATTTTGTTTTGTATCATAGTGAACTGGACACATTATTCCAAGAGGGGTCTCACTAATGTTGTATAAAGTGGTACTATCATGTCACATGAGCTTGATACTATCCTGTAAATACAATCTAGAACTGCATTATCTTTTTGGCAAATGCAGCAAATGGCTGGCTCATACTTAAGGTGTTCCACTAGGATACCTAGATCCCTTTCACAGTTACTACTGTTGAGTCAAGTATCACCTATAGCAACAGCATTTATACTTATATATTGCTTCATATTGCTTTACAACCCTCTCTAAGTGGTTTACAGAGTCAGCATATTGGCCCTGACAATCTGGATCCTCATTTTACCAACCTCAGAAGGATGGAAAGCCGAATTCAGGCTTGAGCTGGTCAGGATTGAACTGCTGGCAGTTGGCAGAATTAACCTGCAATGCTGCCTTTTAATCATTGCACCACCATGGCTCTTCTATATTGTTTTTTTGCCTAGGACTTATATTTCTCACCACTGAATTGCTTGATAGGCCCCATTGCTTAAGTCTGTCAAGATCTATCTGAATCTTAAGTCTATTTTCCAAAGTATTAGCTATTCCCCCCAATTTGGTATCATCTGAAAATTTGATGAGTTCCCCTTATATCCCATTATCTCAATCATTTACAGTATGAAGATACTGAAGAATACTTGGCCTAGGATAGAACTTTAAGGTACCCCACTATATGCTTCCCTCCAAATAGCTGTATATCCACTGAGAAGTGTATGCTGAGTTCTATTGCTCAGTCAATTGCAAATCCATTTGATGGTGGTACTATCTATCCCACATTGTTTTATTTTATGAAGAAATAGGCTATAGTCCATTTTGTCAAGTGCATTAATGAAGTCTAAATAAACAATGTCCATATCATTTTCTGATGCACTTTGTCAAAGAAGGCAATAAGGTTTGTCTGGCATGATCTCCTTTTAACAAACCTATGTAAGCTTCTAGTAATTGTCTTGATCATTTCTAGGTACTCATAAATCTGCTGATTGATTATCTTTTCCAGACTTTTCCTGGGTATTGATGTCAGGTTCATTGGTCTGTAATTTCCTGTATCTAAGATTTTTCCCTTTATGAAGATTTGAACCATAATAGCTATTTTCTGATTTTCTGGTAGTTTTCCCATGCTCTAGAACAGGACTGTCAAAGTCACGGCCTGGGAGCCAGATGCGTCACATGATAGATACACCCATACCTAGTTTAGCAAAGGGGAAAAAGTCACAATACGTCATATGATGCCGCTGTGACACCATGATGCCATGTTTGACACCCCTGCTTTAGAATGTCTGAAATATTTTATTCAGTAGTTCCAAGGTCACATTTGCCAAGTCCTTCAGAATCCTAAAATGTAATCCATCTCATCCAATTCGACTTCATTCAGAGTGGAGAAGTGTTGTTTTACCATTTTCTTGCCTATTTTGACTTACATTCCTGTTTCTTCACCTAAGGTGCAGCTTTTGATAGATTAGGTTGCTTTTTGTCTTTTGTGTGAAGACAGATGGAAATAATTAATTCAGCAATTCCGCTTTCTCCCTGTTACTCATCATCTCCTTGCCATCTTCTCCCATTGTAGATAATTTCCTTGACTTTTTCCTGTTTCTTACATATTACAAGAAACATTATTATTATTATTATTGTTGTTGTTGTTGTTGTTGTTGTTGTGTTGTTGTTATTGGCATTTGTTGCAAGTCTTAGTTCATTTTGAGCCTTACCATTCCTGACTCCATTCTTGCAGATTCAGGCTATTTGCTGTATTCTGTTTTAGTTACCATATTTTTCAGAGTATAAGATGCTCCAGACTATAAGACACACCTACCTTTTTTGGGTAGGAAAACAAGTAAAAAAAATCTGCCTGCCTCCCAGCAATTTGCCTCCTTGCAGCAAACAGCCCATTTCAGCTTCAACTTCAGCACAGCCTGATTAGCACAAGAAAATAAAAATCTTCCTCTGCCTCTCAGCAATTTGCCTCCTTGCAGCAAATAGCAAAAAGCCTGTTTCAGTTTCATTTTCATTTTCAGCACAGCCTGATTAGCACAAGAAAAAAAAATCTGCCTCTGCTTCCCTGCAATTTGCCTCCTTGCATCAAATAGCCCATTTCAGCTTTAGCTTCAGCACAGCCTGATTAGCACAAGCAGCTAATTATCAGTTGGATCGGCCTTCCAAAGATCAGCTGTTTCAGCTCTTTTGACCGGGAAAGGTGCATGTTATACTCTGAAAAATATGGTATATGTCTCTCTTTCAATTTGTTATACTTGTCTTTTTTGTCTCTCAGTTTTTAAAAGAGTTCTTTATGCAACCAAGGTTATCTGGTGTCTCTTGTTTTTATTTCTCTGTTGTGTTGTGTTGTGTTGTGTTGTGTTGTGTTGTGTTAGATTGGCTTGAGTTTCCAAAGTATTGAGTTGTTTTTCCCTTTAGGCTTCCCATTTGTAGAATCCTTCCTAAACACTCTCTTAGTTTGTTGAAGTCAGTTCTCTTAAAGTCTTAGACACTAGTTTGACTTTGTTCAATTACTTGTGTCTGCATTATGTTGAATTCTCCCACAAAGTTCTTGCCCCTTCACCCCTTCTATCATTTCACTTCTTTAATGCTTCTGCTACTTTCAAGGAAAACTTTTCTCTCAAAAAACTATTTTGTTGATCCTTGGCTTTTTCTATCAGGAAATGTAACAGCATAAGAATTAGGGGTCTGTTTGTTTGTTGCTACTAATGATTCAGAATAGAGTGTAAAGACAGAAGCAAAACCGCACTTGTAATAATTTCTAATTCTTGTATCTCTTAATTCTGTAGCCTCACATATTGGTCATTTTCTTGTAATATTTTCAGTTAAGTTAGCCATGAAACTTAATCAGCAATTATTTCTTTTCTACTCTTTAGCAGCTATGATAAATTAAATGTAAGGAGTTATAGGTTTTGCAATTATATATTCTCACCTACCAGAGATGAAAGAAATAGCTCAATGGTTTAGTCCGTTAGCTCTATAAACCCACATAGTACCGCCTGTGTCTTCATTCTTCAATTACAGGAATCAGGCAGCTGGAACCCACATTATGTGATACAGCATCAAGCTTCATTTGGCCCTTGGGTAGCATATTACATATCTCTCCTTTATTGTTTGATGTGCTGAGAAATATGGGACTTCCTACTGGGTATATAAACAGATAATGACATTGCCTTAATGTTTTGCTGTCCACAGCATTATCATGAGGGTCATTTCCCAGTTTTTACTGCTTGCCACAAGGGGAGATGGGAATCAAGTTGGAAACAATGGCTGTGAATATTTCAACAATAAAGTAATGGCAATGATGTGGGAATATCAATTTATGCTAAAATTGTTCCTTCACATTAGAGGCTTCCTTCTTCTGAGCTGCAGTCAGAAGCAATGGGATATCAACATGGAAAAAAAAATTCTAGATTTGCTCAGTACAGAACAAAGATGATTCACAGTTTCATTTGGGCATTGGTAATGACAATGTGCATTTAGTATACGGCAAGTATATTTAAAAGAAATTATTATCTAGGCAGACAGAAATATATGCACTGAAACCACAATGCAATAAAAGTTCTAATAAATGTTCCAAGCAATTTTTACACTCTTTTTTTTGAGATCATTGTTATTGCTAAAGTTCTCATAGGCCAGAATAGGTTATACCTAACACTACAAAATTGGTAGAAAAATCTAATCTCTGTAAACTCTTCTTCACATTAGAGCTGATGACATTAGAAGAACTGGCTAAGCACTTTGGTTTGTGCTTAATAAATTGTAAGCCGCCCTGAGTCTTCAGAGAAGGGCGGGATATAAATTGGATTTAAAAAAAAACCCCCATGAAGTAACCTGTTTGTATCTTTCCACATGAGAACTTCAAAAATGCACAGAGATATACACATACACTCGGCCTTATTAGACCCTGTAGTCATACAGAGACAACAACATATACATATACCCTAAGGAGAGTGAATACAGCAGACAATTTTTTGTTACATTTTAAATGTAACATTTAAAGAAATACAGTACATGCATACAAATGGCCACCAATGGTACAGAGCCTGAATGAAGTCGAGAAGCCATGCTTGTATATTTCCTTACCAATTTATTATTTATTGTATATTCAAATATTTATGCCAATTAGTATTAATAACAAACATTTTTTCTTTTTACTTTTGAGTTGTAGTTGCTCGGATCTGTGATTCATTAAATTTGAATCACAAGGTTTTTTTTTTTATATCAAAGCATTATAGTATAATGGCAAAATTATGTACCTGATAGAATTATTTGGATTAGATCTCTCAAGAAATGACTTATTGCAAGCATTTTTTTTCATAAGCAGTCATATAAACTGTATGTAATTAAAACAAAATGAAAGAGCACTTTCTTTAAAAGACTCTGAATTATGCATTGATGCCAACACATTTGTTCTGCATGTGGTGCCTGAATATTCTAGCATATGCATTGTAGGGTAGGTATTTTGTTCATGGCTTATTTCTTTCACCTAGCTCAAGAGTCCACAAGTATCATGAAGAATTAATATGTGCTCTGGCTCAATATAGAGAAAATGCTAATGCAGCTGGAGGTTTGATCTGAATTACAACTCTGTAGCAGTAGTTTAGGGATCAAATTTAAATGTACTGAGCCCTGGTGTCATTTGTGTCTAAGACAAGCAATGATGCATTACTTTCCAAACTCTCAGTTTTTGTTAATTATCCACAAAATGCCAGTTCTTGATTTTGGAGTGGTAAGTGTGGAAAACAAAAGCAGTCCTTGATAGCTGACATGTAAAAAGAAGAAAAGTGCATTTCAACCTCAGTAATGTATCGAAGGTGTCACTTTAAGAACCTGGACTGAAGCAAATTGGCAATGACAGCTCCTGATTTCTACTGATCTCACTTGAAAAACATTGAGAAAGGTGTCTCTGCAAAGAAGCTTCCTTGTTGAATTATTCATGAAACGAACTTCATCATATGGAGCACCTGCTGAGAAGAGCTTGCATTGCATATTAACATACGTGCATCAAGCTTTCTTGTTAAGCCCTACTTCCACGGTGCCATTTGCTGTGACAGTCATAATACTCCATGTTAGGGGCAATGACAAATAGAAGGCTTACATTGGCGAACATTTCACATTTTTAATTAGCTTTGGGAAAAGGTCACCTTGTAGAAATATGAACAGAGTGACATTCATTCTTTTAGTACACGTTTGTAATTCTAATTTTTTTTTTCATCTCGTAGTCTACTCTTAAAATTTATGGAGCTTTCATACGAACTAAAGCAACCTATATAGTAATCCATTTATTTAGCATTACAATCAATTAACTTATATGAAATTTTCTATTAAAATGTATCCAAAACGAGGAGATTATTCCTTTATTTCCCACTTTTTAATTTTGTTATTAGGATACATAGCTATAATTTATAGTTGCTTTTGTTATTTGTTATTAACGAGTAATTCAGCCTGCCTTCCACTATATGGAAAATCTTAGGTGGTTTTAAACGTTCTGTGTAATTAAGTAGTGTGGGATGTGTGTCTGAAGTCCGCTGTTCTTTTTCTTTACAAAGCAAAATCATTGACTGTTTGAAAAGTAGAATTAAATATGCCATATTTATAGTTATACATAAATATTGGACATTTAATTCTACTTTTAAACAGTCAATGATTTTGCTTTGTAAAGAAAAGGAACACTAGATGAATATACCATACCATAGAATTAAATATACCATAAGGTATATGGTAAATATGGTATATTTAATCCCCTGCCTTACTTCTTTCAAACAAAATCACTGATCAGCAAACTGATCAGGACTGTCTCTGATCATACCAGATGATACTGATTGAACCAAATTGCACAGAATTATTAATATTTCTACTTTCTCAAATACATATTCTGTAAGTCCTGGCATTTTACATCAATTATGACATTCCTTGTTAAAATTGAGGGCTATGAGAAAAAAGTGAACTGAAGCAACTAAATGAGCGCATGCATTCAAAGACAGTCCATGGCAATATCTAGGCAGTTGTTTGAGCTTTGCAAAAATATGGCTGCTTTAATAATTTGGAAAGAGGTGCTTTGTATACATACTCCTGCATGTTATGATGTAGTGTTTTTGAAAGCATGGCGACAATTATTTTGGCTGACTTCCTGTTTTGCTGGTTACTAATAAAAGTGCTTCTATTGATAACTAGGGAAAAGGGTGAATTTTCTTTTTTTAAATATCTATATATTATTTTTATTCATGTTCCAAAAACTTAATACAAGTATTTTAGGAAAGGGAACTTGTTTTTGAGCTCATCTATTACACTGCCTAATTATTGAATATATTTTAAGGCAAATATTATTTATTTTATGTTAGCATACAGTTTTCCCTGGCTTGGTGTAACATATTAGCAAATTTATGCTGGCATCTTTCTGAGTGTGAGTATCAAAACTTGTTTAACTTCTATAATGAAGGGCATAAAGAAAATTAGTTGGAGAATGTGAAATGTGTTAGATCTTTTTTGACATTAAGTAGTGAGAACCTTTCAGCAACAAGGTATTGGGCAAATAGGAAGGGCTCTTGATTGGAAAATCTTCTTGTGCTATAAACTGAGGTGATCCGTTGGTTGTCCATTGTTCTTCATCTGTTGTTTGCTCAGACCAAAAACCCCAATAATAAAATGAACTATTTTGAAATTATTTGAAAAAATTCTTTTAAGAATCAGGCAATGTGAATAATTTAAAATATAGTGCAAAAAATGAGTCTTTCTGTAGTTACAGAAATACCTTTTAATGTTTATCCAATATTTACCCAATATTTATATTCTGTAAATATCTATAAATTCTATAAATATATATTCTATAAATATCCAATATCTTCAAAACATCAATATTTCAAACCTGATAAAGAATTTCCATCAGAAGAGAAAGTTATATTTGCTTATTTCCCACTTGCCTTGCAGTTCATTGTACTTTACTATTTTCATGAAAGGCTGAGGAACCTTTTAGAACTAAATGAAAATACCTTTTGGATTAGAGAACAGAAGAAGAAATACACAAAAATAGCCTACTCTCCATTTGTGCCAATGGGACATAGTCTCTATTGCTATTTCCTTCCTTCTGTACAAAGAAATGAATGACTTAGATATCTTTAACTAAAGCTCCAGAATAACATCATCTGGATCAAATCTGAATTCAGTTTGCTTTTCCTATTATATATAGTTACATTATTTTCCATTTTGAATATTAGAACTGTTCAATTGCCTCATTTTTAAATGTGCATGGACTGAGGTATATGTTTGTGTGTATGTGCGTGATTTAATTTCCTTTTGGTAGCTTGTACCTTTTACTGTCCTTTCTATATATATCTATATACAATATGCAGCTGTATTGATGAATTTTTTTCCTCTATATTGAAATACACGTTTTCCATTGGCAGTTTTCTATATACAATGAACAATATCAATTGTAGGCAGCATAATTATGATTAACAGAGGGGAATGAATTTTTCAAAACTGCATACAAATTAAAAAACTCATTCATATTGTGGTGTTCAAGCAAGAAAAATGCATGGGCAGCACTTTCCCCCATATTGTTTGTTATTTTAAATAGATACTTGTTATCTATATCTTCAGAATGGATCAGGGGTGGGTTCTACTTACCTCTACTACCGGTTCTAAAGGTGCACCCGCTTCGTGTGTGGTCACAGTGCGCGTAGTGACAAAAAAAACCTCAAAAAAAGCTTCCTGCACAAGCGCGTTCTGTGTGCGGACCGGTAAGTACGGGCGCGTGGGAGGGCAGGTCCGGGACGCGTAGAACCGGTTAGGTGACATCACAGCATCACTGCTACCTATTCGCGCGAACCGGACCGAACTGGGAGCAACCCACCACTGGAATGGATGCTAGTCAATTTCTTTGGTTTTAGCAGCACTTTCCTTACACTTCTGTGCCTTTGTCTACTGCCTTTGTCAGTAAAAACCTAATCTGTTTATGTTGATTACTTCAAATGAGCTCTTACAGTGTCTTTTTCATTTTCACTTGATGAAAACATGCTGTTCAGTACATTGCAAGTAACAGCTGGCTAAAAGTTTAAACAGAAAAAGAACATAAGATTCTGTGGTAGGTAAAAGATAAACATTCTCATGTTTATACTTTTCTAATACTCTGTTTAGAAGTTTGCAATTTTTAATCTCTCCCTCCCTTTTTCTACCCTTGCTCTAAGCCGTTTTTTTGGAAAAACAATCAGCCCTGTTTGGAGGGTGGCTTTGATCTCTGTTTTCGTATTTATTTTAAGAAGCTAGAAGTCTGGCAATTTGTTGTGTTTTTGACTTTGTCAGATCATGCCCCCTCAACACATGTTCTCCACAGATGGCTTGAAAAGTTGGAGGGGGGGGGGAGAAAGCACAGCAAAATGCCTGAAGTTTCACGTTTCACCAAGTTCCCAAGATACATTTTTTAAAATAAATATATATATATATATCAGTGTGTTTGCTGTTGTGCTTGCAGGTGCTCAGTGAGGCAAGTGCCCTTTCACCCAGCATAATTAACTTGTTTTTATTTCCTCAGATGTTTATCATATTTGTCTTTTTTGTTTTGTTTTCGTAGAGTGCTCTTGAAGGAAAACTGAGCAAGTTGTGGAGACACCTGCTTGCCATGAGGCAAAATCTGAGTTTCTTGCTTGCCCCGGGACAAGTTTCTTCTGAAACAGCTCATCAGATTCTACCAACTGTTGTTTATGCTCGGCTGATAAATCAAGTAATTCAGTGTCATCAGGCTGTGGAGGAATGTTGCAGTGATTTGCTCACTTTGACACTTCTGGTACCTTCAGCTCCTTGGGTGAGTGTAAGATGTGGTATATTGAGAAGTGGCACTTTAAATACTGCTCCAAATACTGCTGAAATACTCAAAAATCTTTCGGAATCAGGCTTTAGTGTTATTATCTTCTCCAGTGTTATTTGACCTGAGACAAAATATGTCATTTTCTCAGAGACAGGGAGAAAATGTGACATAAATTACTTACTTGTATTGTCATTAGCTAAAATGCTATGTGTCATAGGTACTTAGTATGATTTAATAATCATGATTTAGTAATGTTTGTGTAACATGACATCATTGCAAATTATGATGCATGCAATGTCATTTGGCACTCTTGGGATCTCTTGTCCCCTTCGTCTTCCTTTCCTTCTCTCAAATGTAGCATTCCATACCAAATTTCTTTTTAAGCATGAAATAGAATTTCAGAGTTTGCTACTCAGGCTCCTCTCTTATATTATATGAGCAGGCTATAAGCAATGGCACAGTATTTTCTTTTTGTATTAGAGATGAAAGATTGGGTAGCAATGGAGCACAGAGGACCTTGGTATAACTTCTCCAGTTTTCCCATTCTTGGAGGGAGGAAATAGGTTAGATTCTGACTCCATGAAATGGAGTGATTTGATATCAAGGATAAAAGTGGACTTTAAAAGAACTTTAAAAATGGGCTCACCTTTTAGAGATGTAGTCCTTTGAAAGGATTTCGAAAGTGGAAAGATAATTAGATAATATCTTGAAAATATAACTTCAAATGCTTTGGACTATAGGTAATATGCTGATAAAGCACTTTGAAAATGATTTCTTTCCTTTTTTCATTTGAGAACAATGTGCTTCTCTCTTCATCTTTTTATATCAAAACATATATGGGTATTCATTTATTTCACTTTGTGCCACTGAAGTATCATCCACCTCAGTAATTTCTTCTTGTTCACTGGTTTTTGTTTTGAAATCTGAGGACATACTGGTTTTATGCCCCCAATAAATATTTTTAACTGAATATGTATCAATATCTTCAGATTTTCAGTACATTGGAAGTTTGATGGAATAGAAATAAGCATTATTTTCTGAATAGTGACATGCTATAAAACATCTTTTCTAAACAGCATTTTAAAGAAAATGAATTAATTTGAATAAATAAAGCCCCACTGTTCTGGCAACATTTTTAGAAACAGATTTTCTAACCTAGTGCAAGTTTTGTGATGGTCTTGATATTTTCAGAGACCAGTACACTTACAAACTGTTAAAGCATGTTCGACATCTGCTCCTCTAGAAAAAAATGGACTATTAGTAAAAGGAATAAGTTGAGCCTTTCTCCAAGATGCAATTTTAGTGTTTTATCTTAATGTACAAACAATATAAATAAATATCTCAGTGTAGGAAGTAGAGTTTCCCCAAAAAAGATTAGAAAACTTTCAAAATGTTGTGGCAAGGTTTCCTTAGATTCTTATGGCATTGAGATAAATTAGTGTGTTTTGAAGTCAGTTGCTTTTCTTTCAAGACAGTAGAATGTAGCTCTTTATGCAGATTATTCTGCATAAAGTCATAGGAAACTTACCGGTAGATGTCTCTGAAATGAATAGCATTCAGGAAAACTATGGTAACCTACTTTGAAATATTCCTAATGATTTTCATTTATCCTTTGAGTTTTTAGTAGATTTGTGAAAATTGTATAGCTAAACTTTAATTGAAAAATGCTGCTGAAGTCAAATTAAAATGGCTCACTTTCTTATTTCATTTGTTTTTATTAGATAATTAGGGATGCAAGCCAACCGTTAATTTTGGGGCTCAGCTCTATTGAATATAAAGAGGTTTAATTCTCAGATAATATTAGTTAAGATTGTATTGCACTATTTTCTTTAAGAAATAAAATATTTTGTGATAAAAATAATTTCAGGTTTAAACAGATAAGAATTGTAATATTGAATAGCTTATTATATTCCAGAAATGATACTAAATCAACTTTTGCAAGACTAACTATATATTTCTTTCATTTATTACTGACTCACATATGTTATTGGTTGTTTTTCTTTCACAAGTTTAAGAATGACACTTATATGTATAGCTAAAATAAATTATCTGCAAAACAAGAATGTCAATAAGTTTAGTAAAATTCCAAGATTTTCAGAAACATATCACATTAAAAATTAATTTCCCTCAATTTTGGGGAAGACATCTGTGAATATGCTTCTTGTTCTAGTCTGAAACAGTTTCAATATGTTGTCAATTTATTTCTTTGAATATCTTATTTCTGGTCTATTTTTGTAAGGGAAAGATCAAATTTAGGCTGATTTTTTAAATGCCAGAGTTGAAAGTAATCTTTGCTATTTTTCTTACACAAGAAACTGAACAGAAATTCTTACGATTAAATGATTTTGAAAAGAAGTGCAAATAAACATATTGGTTCCATTCCTGTTCTTGTAATAAAAGTTACAAAAGTAATTCTCCCTATATGTCTCCATCCCTATGATGAGATCAGTTTTTGGTATCATAGCTTTATTTGGATTCTAAATACTATTTTCTTGGAAGAAACATTGAACATCTCTTCTGTTTTAAATCACAATCCATGTTATATATTTTTCCCATGCTGAATACCAGACAGACAATAACATGCATCTAAAATACTGTAGAAAAGTAGCTGTAAGGAGAGAAGGAAGTATTTGAAATAGAAGAGAGAGAAGATGCAAATGCCTTTAGACAAAAATGCCCTTTAGATATGAATGACTAAGAACTTGTTTATCCTGAGGCTCAGGCTAGTAGATGCTGAAAGGACCATCTCAATGTTCAGAAGTACAAAAAAAAATCAATAATAGTATCAGTTCTGGGAGTAATGTGATGAAGGTGTGAGCTGAGAACTAATGAGATGAATCCAAAAATGAAGATATTAATATACAGTTTGGTGTTTTGTGACATTTCATTACCTATATGTATGAAAAAAAGGACAGAAATCTAGACTGCATACAGTTACTTGTTTTTATAAATTAATGTCTTGGAAGATATTGGGACCTGTTACTTCAAAATATTGCTGTAAATTCAGAAATTAATATGTTTCATGTTAAAATTCTAAATATTAGAATCAGGTTTTTCAGAATGATTAAGTAAAAGCCTTTCTTACAAACAATAATGCCAAAGTTGAGATAAAGGGATCATTTATTGATTACTTTTCAGTCCTGAATTCCACCCATCCAAATTTGTAAGCAAAGTACTATTTCATTGCTAAAGAGCCATAGCAATAGCACTTAGATTTATAAACTGCTTTATAGTACTTTACAGCACTCTCTGAGCATTTTACAATATCAGCATATTCCCCCCAACAATCTTGAGTCCTCATTTTACTGACTTTTAAAGGATGGAAGGCTGAGTCAATCTTGAGCTGGTCAAGATTGAACTCCTGGTTCAATGGGCAGAGGTAGCATGAATACTGCGTTTTAACCATTTCATCACCACGGCTCCTAATTCTTTTTCTGTTCTGAAAAGTTACTGCTCCCCATGATTTATATCAACTATACAAACATGAGAAAGGAGGAACACAATGAGAATGAAAAAAATCCTAATAATATATCTTACAATAAGATAATACCATGCAAATCCTTCCCCAAAATTGTCTGGGAAATCACCAAATAGATACAATCTATTTGTATGAATGGGAAAGGTTGGTTCTTTCCACTTTCTTCTCTTAAGGCAGACTTACTGGTATATGGACCAACACCCATTATTCTCCAGTTATAGTAGAAGGTGCTCAGGTTGAGGAATTCTGCTGGTGGTGCTTAGTGTTTTCAACTATCCCTCCTGCCTTTTGAAACATCTTGCCCGCCCATCCCCAACCCCCTGAGTGAGGTCGGCTCCAACCTCCTGCCTTCCACAAGAGCTTAAAGACCTGGTTCTTTCAGTTGGCTTGGGACTCCAAGGGATGAGCTTCACATTAGGGGTGGTTGATACATTAATAACAGATCCCAACAAACTCCCCTCAACATGTTCATCCTACTCCCTCTCTCTCCCTTTTTTTAGTTAGGGTTGAGTATTTGTATTTTATTTGTATTGTGTAAGGGTTTTGTATAGTTTTATCTTTTAACATTATAAGCTACCCAGAGTTACTCTGTGGTGAGATGGACAACCAATAAATTTAATAAATAATAATATAATTTTTGCTTCAGATGCTATTTCTAGAGGTGTCTGGATTGCTATAATAAATATAAGCTGCCTGCAAAGCACCTGCCTGCACAGAATTTCTCTATAAATATGAGTTCAGAGTTCTATCAAGGAACCCTTTTCATCACGAGTTCTAAATAGCTAATGGGCTAGTCACATGCAAAGAGTATCCAACAAACCTCCTCCCATCATTTTGCCACAATATAGTTAGATGCACCTATTACTATGGTTAATTTTTCTCCCATTCTTAATGATATAATTCAGTTAAAGGCTCCTTATGATTATAGAGCCATGTCTATGTATATAGCTATTTGTAAAACTGCTTTTTGTATACTGTAATGATTTTGCAGTAATAAACTTTCTAATATATATAGAATAATACAAATTAAGAAAAGGAAAAATACACAACCTTGTCATTAGTTTTTCAGGAATAAATATTTGTTGTAGAATTGTATAGACATTGTTATGTTGCAATATATTATAATCTTATATTTTTAGTATTATTTTATCAGTACTAAATATACTAATTTATTTTAACAAAATCCTTGTTGAGCAAGGATTTTGAAAACAGTTTTGCTTGAATTAGCTGATTTGGCAAAAATGTATTAATTAATAATTAAAATAGATGTAGACCTAATTATCTCTAATTTGACTTTTGAATGTAACAACAATCCTATATGAGCACACAAGCACCTAAATTCTCTAGAGGGTTATGGACAGTTATTTATGGTGTTAGTAAGCAAGGACATTTAGTGCCTCAGGTTAGTGAGAGATTGGTAAGTGGGTGACTGTGATGAATTATTTAAGAGTCTTTTATGTTTTCTTCCCATGGAGATGGAAAGAAAAAGGCCTTGATGAAGTCTCATGAATAAACCTACATTCTCTAGAGTATCAGAATCAAAGGCAAAGAAATCAGGAATTGACATTTGATGCTTTCTGGTCCTGAGTTGATGTAGCAATATAACAAGATTCATTGGATTTTCCATTAAATGTACCATTTTAGCTAAATTATATCATAAAATGACTTGATTTGCATCTACTCAGATACACAATCAAGCATTTATTTATAAAACAATTTGTTACATTGCTGTGGTACTAGAATGCACCAGATGTTAAATTTTGTTTCTTATATACAGATTTTTTACATGCAAATCAAGGAACAGTCAGAAATATGGAAATAGGAAATATAATCTCCATGTAAGGAGAAGTTTTCAATCCTGTCAGTTCTTTTGGAACAGAAAAATAAGATCCCAAATTCTTTCATCTTGTTGTGTTGTACAGACCAAGCCATTTCTCTCTAGTGTTCTTTCCGGTGTGCTTTAGATGCTTTAATCTTTTTTTCATTACTCTTAGGGTTAATTATAAGATTGGTTGGAAATTCTCCTGTAGCTGGGAATTAGATCATGAAATCTGTGATAGGAGTATAGTGTCTAGCCAAAACCACAGGAGTATTTGTAGTACAATCTCAGCAGTGCCACTAGACCTGTCATTTTGAAGTGCTAGAATTTCATAAATATTTAGAAAGGGTGTATAAATGTCACCATCCTCTTTATGTATCTCTGAAACATAATAATAGTTATGAAGACTTAGCTTAAGGTTCAGGAACTCTGACTATTCTAGATTTTAATTTAATTTACTTTGGTTTCTAAAAGGATTCTGAAAATAATTGAAATAGGGTTTTCAAGGATATTTCAAACTTAAAAGAGTAAGAGTTATTTTGGGATTCAATTCAAGAAAGATTATATGTAATATAAACGTTGTGGAAAGAAAACAGCTCTATTCAGTAGGCATTTTGCATTGGCTGAAAATATTTTTATTCACTGAGTTTTGCAGTCATCTATATCAGGGGTGGGTTCTACTTACCTTTCCTACCGGTTCTAAAGGTGCACGAGCTTTGCGCGTGGTTGGGCTGCACGGTGTGCGTGTCCAGCGTGCACGTGCTTCGTACATGCGACGGACGGGCACTCCTGCGCATGCGCAGAAGCTTTTTTTGACCAAAAAAGTAAAAAAACGTTTCCTGTGTATGCGCGCAAGCGCGCTCTGTGTGATCTGCGCGCGGAACAGTAAGTGCGGGCGCGGGGGGCGGCAGTCCAGGAAGCGCAGAACCGGTCCGGTGATGTCATAGCGTCACCGCTAGCTATTCGCGCAAACCGGACCGAACCGGGGGCAACCCAACACTGATCCATATTCACACGTGTATTGACACGTCTCCTATTTCATTATTTTCCCTTGCCCACCAAAAAGGATGGTGACTTCCCAGAGTCCGACATAGTGTAGAGGGCTACTGTAGATGATAGAAAAATTGTACACCATTACTTTCAACAAAGGCAAATCCATGCTTGTTGTTAAGACCTGGATTTCTAACATGTTGTTAGTGGATGCTCTTAAGGAACTGCAGCCTTAATGCAGCAAATGGAAATTGTGTGTGACAGTAAATATCAGTAGATTCTTCCAACTGTAATTTTGCTTCCTATAATAGAGAGAATTGTTTTTGAAGAGCTAGAAAGTAATATATTATATGCAGTAGTGGCCTTCAAATCGCAGTGCAACCGATTCACCATCGGTAGCGTGCGGGTATGCTTACTTGCTTCGCACGCATAGAGCTTCTGCTCATACGCAGAACGTTTTGGATGATGTCTGGGTGGGTGGGCGGAGCCTCCCGCCACCACTGCTACCAGTTTGCCTGAACTGAGGCGAATTGGCAGCAGCCCACCACTGATTATATGCAATCTTTAAAACAGTATTTCAGTTTCAAAAGAATTATATAAATGTATAAAATATTTTTATTAATAACCCTACACTTTGGAAGTGATTGGTCATTATGTGGATATGTTGTAAGCTGCCCAGAATTAATGTGTGGTAAGATGGGCAGCTAATAAATTTTACAGATAATAATGACTATTGTTCTGCTGTTACTAACAGCTTTATTCATAAATAGGCCAGAAAGTGTCTATTTTATCCGAATATACCAAAATCTAAGGCAATTATCAAAAGTCATGTTGAAACTTTTAAACAGGATAGATATACTGGTAATAATATAATATAATCAATTATTACAGGGAATAAACACCAACATCAGAAGGAAAACAATATAAACAAGATTGAAATTAAGGTTTTTCTTAATACGTGAATATAAATCTGGCCAATTCTTGAATGTAATTACTTCAGTTTAAAAAATGGATGAATCTTAAGTTTATATACGTCTAATAGAAGATTGTGCATTTATTCATTAATTAGTCATGTTCACCAAAACCAGGAATCATGAGTCTGGTAGAATTGAAATTTGATTATTTGCATGCAACATTTTATGACATAAAAATTGTCACAAAGCATTTAATGACATAATACAAAATATCCTAAAATGTCTAACATCATAAAACTTCAAAACAATCATAAAATATTTCCAGTGGTCAACTCCTGACGTTTGACCAAGTTATATGGTTCAACAATGAGTTACTTTTAAGGCAGATAATTTCTGAATACCTCCCTGATTTTTAAGAACATTTATTTATTTGTTTGGTTCTTTTTTTGTATCCTGCCTTTATTATTTTTACAAATAACTCAAGGCAGCATACATATCCAGCACACCTTCCTTCTCCAATTTTCCTTGTTGCTCAACAACAACCCTATGAGGTGGGTAGGGTGAGAGATTGACTGGCCCAAAATCACCCTGGTTTTCATGGCTAAGGTGGAATTGAACTCACAGTCTCCTGCATTCTAGCCTGGTGCCTTAACCACTAGACCAAACTGATTTCTTTTCAAGTACATTGGAAGTTCTGCCATTGTTGAAAGCTTTGAGGAATCTGGTGAGGGACTACAGGTAAGATCTCGATTTACAGCAGTTCACTAAGTGACATTTGAAGTTACAACGGCACTGAAAAAAATTAGATATGACTATTTTCCACACATATGACCAGTGCAGTGACCTCATGGTCACATGATTTATATTCAGATTTTTGACAACTGGTTCATATTTATGACAGATGCAGTGTTCTGGGGGTCCTGTGATCATATTTTGCGACCTTCTGACAAAGTCAATGACAAGGTTCCGACTGACAAACCCAACTAAGCCAAACCATCTCTATTTCCCACTGTTTTAGTATAAAGAATAAATATTCCCCTTCTTCTTTGTCACAGGTCACATTATCCAATTAGGTGTTCTGGCGTCTCTCTGGCAACTCCTTCCAGTCTCTGGTCAGCACCTGTTGAGATGACCTTTGTTCCCATGGAACGATCTGTTGTTATTGCCTGGTCTGACATTTCAAGCCTCTTCCCCCCTTCCCCCATACTTCGTGGCAAGCTGAGAAATGAAAAGATGGTTGTGGCAGCCTAGATCCATTTTGAAGTTAATAGGGACAGGCTGGGCTTTGCTTCTATCATAAGCACACGCTCCCACAATCTTCCACAATTGCCTGTCCTTTTCTCAAGCAGCAGCAGCCGGGTAGA
>JANHFM010001491.1:243213-256660 GCA_032468115.1 Grayia smithii | reverse complement strand
TCTATTTCCAAGGTACAACAGAAGCCTCAACAAATCCTTTAAATCTACCTCAATATTCAGTCACACACATGGACCCATATAAAGAATAGGGTTAAATACAGGAAGGAGGCAGAATAGCCATGCTATGTTCAGAACCCCAGAAGACAGTATTGGAGTGGATCTCTATGATTTGTTATTTTGTGTATACATGAGATACTGAGAAACAATTTCATATTTATAGACATGGCTCAGGAAAGCAAGTCATTGCTCATATTTTTCCTTGTCTTCTAAGGAAACAACCATTCATTAGCTTTAAAAATATAGAACATTTTCTTATAGAGGATAGTGAGGTAGATTGTATGTGTGTGTGTGTTCACAGACAAATATAATTCTAAAATTTTATCTGTGGATGGAAATTATTTTAAAGCATATTACAGCACATTCTTCTCTTAAGTCTTGAGTACAGTGAAACTTAACCCACAGAAACTGGGTATAAGACTTCAAATTAAGATGTTAATTCTTTTCCATGCTGCTGGAACACATACTGTATCTGGAAAAAAATATATTTATGCTTCCTTCAAGAATCCAAAGTGGCTTCCATCGATTTCTCAGGCAACTAAATATATTGTTTTAATAATAGGTCTGCATTCACGCAATCTGGGATCCATTTAGACCTGTGCAAACATTCAGCTTCTAGATTAGTTCCCTTTAAGTAGATAATGATTACAGGGGACAAAATAAGTTCTTGAATTTCATCTTGAATGTTTATATATTATACCATATCTACGTCTTCACACTGCATCTAAAGGATCTAAAGCTGTTGGGAAAGTTCTCTTAAGCTTCACATGATGAGTATAAAAATGTGGAACAAATTGATTACCATCCTTCTCTGTTCATGCAAGGAAATTAGATAAAAATCCCATTCCCTTTTATAAAAAAAACACCAATCCATCAGAACGACTTGATACAACATTCAAACCACATTAAGTTTTTGACAGTTATATAATTGTTGCTTGATTTTGCCACATGGGTTCTATGTACTTTCATTTAAATCATGTGCTATTGGAGCAAACTCCAGTTTGCACTCTTTGCTTGTTCTTAATTTCATTTTTCCCTTCAAGCATCAAGTTCAGCTATTGCTAAGCATAAAAATATTTAAATGAAGTATTTACCATAGCATACAAATACCATGTCACTTTTTCATAACGTTGTGTTAGAAAAGGAAAATGGTCATGATTTTATTCAACTTGTGAAAACAGAGCATCATAAGAAATCTTCTTTGAATTTTCTTTTTCTAAAACTGATAACCAACCCTGGAAAACCCCTTTATGTGTGTGAATCTCCCTGGCTTTCATTGTGTATTTGATATATTTGGATGAGAGAGTAGGAAAACCTAAAGCATGAAATGAATTGATGCATACACATATCCATTGCAGACAGTTAATCACAAAGAGAGATGGAATTACTGCAAGTGATGTAAACATTTTCCCCAAAAAAGTTGTATGCAAAATGTGAGGGAGATTTTTGGTAAATAAAAAATACTTTAATAGTCTATTTAAAAAAAGAAAATGTGATTATTTGTCTCCACAAGACTAGAAAGAATTCTAATTAACAGAAAACATCTCTACAGTGAGAGGCTGTAAAAATAAAGCAAACCAATTCCAAGAGGGGTTTCAATTTCTTGCCTTAAAATCAGCAACAAGTTGACAGACTGTTCAATTCTTCACACATTTCATTACTAAAATAGCCCATTTCCCCATAAAACTAACAAGGCATAAAGGTGACCAAACTTCTATTACCTAAAGCTAAAGATTTTACGGCTATGTTTCTTCAAATTAAATCATTGTTTTCTGTGTTTCCCCCCATCCCCATGGTTTAAATATATTTATACATTGTTAAAAGGATTGCAATAAATTTCTGTCAATATACAAATATTTTAGAAAGAGGCATTCAAAATTTTCAGCAGAAATATTTCTGTGAACAATTTGGAAACTGACATTAGTTAGTATTCCATTGCTGAAGTACTTTATGCACATACTTCCCATTCACACTATAGGAATATTGCAAGAAAAAATATTGATGAACTAAAAGGTAGAAGTTATTCCATAGTTAATGTGGGCTTGAATGTCTTACAGACATGAGATGCACTCATACCTGGAAATATAGAAATATTCATGTGAAATGCTCCCCTCTCTATTGTCATGAATGAAAATATTGACATATAAAGAAATTCCTTTTATGCAGTGCTTCAAACACAGAATCAAAAGCTATCTATAGATGAGTCTCTTTTGTTTTTAATAGTTTTAGAGCTACCTTTTTCCACCCTTACTTTTACTAAGTCATAATTTGGATGATTTTCAGATATGAATAACAAAGCGAATAGTTGATCATAGGTGTGATCTCAAATTTCCCGAATAACAGAGGATGCTGTTCATTAATTCAGAAGCATGCTGCTTCCACACCAAGCCAGGAGTGCATTTTTTTATCTGAACCAAGGGCCACACTTGGGATGAAATAAAATATAGCTAATATGATTTCTGTTCAGTCATGTTTTAATTATGACTTCCTATTACATTAAAAATGTGGTAAAAAAATTCTGAGGGCTACACCAAAGCTTTCAGTGGCTGCACATAACCCTATGACCTCAAGTTCTACAATAAAACAATTGTCCATATCACAGATACTATTTTAAAATTTCCTTTGTGCACTAGTCAAAGAAGGAAGGAAGGAAGATAGGCAGGTTTTTACAGTTTTTCAACTTAAAAATTATAAAATAAAGGTAAGCTTTGCTTTCCAAAGTTCTGAATGTTTGACAATTTATTCCTTTTCTAATTAAAATACCCTTTCTGACATATGTCAAACCATGAAACTCTTATAAAAATAACATTGATGAGATTAAACTGGTTAACAGTGAAATTAGCATCAACTAAAATTAACTTCAAGTTGCATTAGTATTAAAAGGACCAATTCAAATTAATGTCTGATTATGACTGTCCTTGGCTGTTCTTTAAAAATCAATTCACGCCTTCATGAAAAGATATATTGGCACAAAACTATGACAAATGATTAGGTAGGTAAGCTATGTTTCTTGGAGAATGGGAAGAGGATTTCCTTAAATTAGTTATCTTCGTTTATATCATATATTACATTTCAAAATGTACAGACACCCAATGTACTTTTTTTAACAACATATACATGTGAGTTTATAGAGCCATTATAAAAAGTTTTTGATTCTAAATTAAAAGCCATAGAAATAGAATCAAAATAATGGAGGTTGATAGTACAGTCAGTGCTTATTTTCATAATTATTGACAGCTGTATCTTTGGCATTGGAAATTCAGTACAATTTTCAGAAAAAAATGGTGTTGCTTACAGCTTTTTAAACAAGGACAAACAGGATTGACCAAAGTACAAAATTTGGGGGATTATTATTAAAGATTTATTTTTTCTATTTTTCTAGGCAAGGTTAATTTAAGGACCCTGAATTACCTTCTCATCTTAGGGTATGGTGCAGACTGTATGGACTCATTTAAAAATCAACTAAATGGTACCACGTTTCTCGGAAAATTATATGTAATATAATATATATTTTTATATTTATTTAGAAGCTTTGAAATAGTACAGTAAACACTTTGCAACACGGTGTATAAACTACAGAATGTCTCTGATATTTTGTGGGCTTGCAGATTAACAACATTTTCAAGACCCACAGGTGAAAAGAACATGATTCACAATTTCTTTTGTAAAGTTGGAATAGTCTGGGGAACACTTGATCACACAAAAATAATATAAAACAGTCAAGTTTAAAACAGTGATATTGCATTTATAATGCACGTTTCCTTTGTTTAAAATCTGTACGATTGGCTTCTTGTGGCGAATATAAACATCTAAAGGGCTCAGTGACATTTTGGAGAGAGAAGAGAAAGAAGGAGCTATATAGTGCTGTAAACAGGCACACACTGATCAGAGAGGCAAAATCAGTTGTCTCTTTAAGTTTCTATAGTTCCATACATTTCAACTCATTTCTCAGGCCTGCTGAGAGCAAGTAGGTCCTACTATTGGCCATAATGTCTCCAACAGCACAATATTTCTTCAGTTAACACAGAACTGGATGGCCAAGATAATGAAGTTGAAAAGTTGATGCTTTTGTTGGTCGACTTTTGTGCAAATCATGCTGCTTCAGGTAAGTCCTGTAGAATTGACTAGCATATCCTTTTCCGTGCTGTGGAAAAAAAGGGAGGGAAAATCAAAAGTAAGTAAAGATTGACATGTTAACATGCAGCAGTATTTATTAACAAAAACAATAAATTATGAGATCATTTAACATTGACAATAGTCATTTCAGACTTTTTATTTCATAAATAATATAATTATCAAATTATCCCCTCCCCAAAAAAGTATACATTGTTTATTACAATATTTCTTTATAAATCTTTTAAATTTATATTTAACTGGATTATTGTATTATATCCAGAAACATTCTTTGGCAGTACTCACTCTTCCCCTTCCCTTTTCCAAACTTTAATTGTCTAATTTGGTAGGATGATAATAGGACTTACAAGGATTAGTAAGTGGAATTTTTCAATTGTGATTGTTGGATCTAACAAAATAAGGATAATTACTAATACTGAAATAATAATCTTTGTTATGATTGCCTCTACTATTTAGATTATCTGAGAGACCCGACCTATCAGAATGAGGAGACAGGGAATGTTGAGGGTCCCTTCCCCGAGGGAGATACACCTGGTGGGACCCAGAAAAAGGGCCTTCTCCATGATGGCTCCCTCCCTCTGGAACATCATTCCCCACTCTAATACTCTTCCAGAAGGTGCTGAAGACCTGATTTTGCCAGTGGGCCTGGGGAACCTAGAGCAGGATGGAGCCCATTAAATGGCACATTATTTTGTTATATTGTACTATATTAATTTCTTTGATTCTTAGTTATTATTGTTTTAAATGTGATTTTATATTCTGTAAGCCACCTTGAGTTGCCATGGGTGAATATGCAACAATATAAATTTAATAAATAAATTAAAATAAACAAATAAATAAATAGAATCATAGCTATGAATTAGGTGTGGCTAATTAGATCTGACCTCCCATATACTACTTGGAAGACCTTAAATAGGTTCAGAGTTAGAGTGCCTAAATGTAAAAACAATATGCTCAATTGGAGGCTCTTAGAGATAACAACATGCTATGTGAATTTGGAGAGATGCAGAGCCCAACCCATCTGCTGGTATGTCAGCTACTACCAGAAACATATATTGATAATTACTTATTTTTGGCAAAGCCAAAGTGGCTTCATTCTGGCTGTTTAAAGTTTTCTTTAGACATGGAAGAAGAAGAAAAAGCAATGACAATGTATTTTCTATTTAAATTCATTATTTTGCATATCAATAAAAATAAATTCAAGGTGTACTAACATTACAATCAAATCCTAGCAATCAGTGTAAGACAAATAATACTCTTAAGATCAAAATTATATGAAAAATATCAGACAGAAGAATATT
Source organism: Grayia smithii (assembly GCA_032468115.1). NCBI lineage: Eukaryota > Metazoa > Chordata > Lepidosauria > Squamata > Grayiidae > Grayia > Grayia smithii. The sequence goes on along the minus strand of JANHFM010001491.1, from coordinate 251,168 downwards.
AGATCTGAAATGACTGGATTGTCTCAATGTAATTTTCTTTAAAGAGAATAAAGTGCATTGTACAGTTTTAAGAACTATCCCTGTGAATGTTAGAGATTTGTATAATATAGGTCAATAAGTTTTACTGTATGCATCAATTAAAAAAAAACATGTTTGGAGACAATTTGTATCCCAAGCACTATCAGTTTCCCAACGTATCTCAAAACATGTCGCATTTTTGTTAATTTCTGGTATAATTAATTCCCTGTCAAAAATCTCATTCCCACCCAACACATTTGTTCTCATGTAAACTAAATACTGAAAAAATGTCAGCCACCTTTCCTCAATATATCTAGAATTTATTTACTATAAATAATTATAAAAATAAATAAAATGATCTATCTGTGCAAATATTACAATTATTCAAATACTGATTCGATTATGTATAGCCTATGGATAGAATGATACAGAGAGATAATTAGGAAATAAGGACGACCACTGAAGTCAAACACGTCCAATTGTTATATGTTAGTAGGTATGTTTTTGTATGTATGTTTGTATGTATTTTATTGTTTATTTTTACTAATAATTTTTTTTTTAAAAAAATAGTATGATATAGCTCCACTGAAGTCTCTCCAAACTCCATCTGAAAATTATTTCCAAATGGTTAAAATGAAGATGCATTGCAAAAATACTATTGCATTGGCAGTGGCTATATAGTTATACATGCCTTATAAGGAACAAAACTCAGTATTTCAGTAGAATTTATTTGGAGCAATCGGGGCTGGAATTCTTCCTACATTTAGCTTCACTTAAATTCCAATGAAATAAGTAAGAATGTAGCTGAGTCTTATGATGTAATGATTTGTGATTTTAAATAAATAGTTCTAAAGGGAATAATAAGCATTATTAGATACAACGGTAAAGTCTCTAATGCTTTTGGAAGGACAGTATTAGTATATATCAATTAACATCTATAATGAAAAGAAACAAATGTGACTATAGTTTCAGGAATCATGAACCTCATCCTGGAAACCTGGTGGTGGAGTTTAAAGGCTCTTTTATCTAATAAGGTAGCTGGAATCAAAAGCTAGCTTGTGATCCTGTTAGAGCTAGTTATTCAAAGGGGAAAAAAATCTTCTGAACATTCTGATGTTTTATGTAAATGTTCAGTTTAACAGACTTCAGATTCAACTGACAGAATGTGTACATTGTATGTTCCTATATATGCATTAAAATCCCACTCACCATTTTATATATGTTAAACTACATAAAACCCTATATAGATTTAGTGAACATTCTCTTTTAACCAGACATTCCTTCCTCCCATTAATCTCTTAAATTGCAGTTCATAGTATAGCAAATACAGCAAGTTGGTTAATCAAGAAAACTGTAAGTGCAGAAAGGATGGTTCCCTTAAAATAGAGTATTTTTTCTCATCCATTGAAACAAAAACCACAAAGTTATTGCGATAAAAATTTGTCTTTAATGCAGTTTACTTAAAGAGGAAAAAAGGAAGAAGACTTGCTTTCTAGTTGTATTTCTTAAAATAATCTGTTAAAAACATTGACTAAATGGCAAGCCTTTTCATTAGTAGCCATTCTTCCTTCAGGGGTACATTAAGCATCACCGCCTGTGTGTTCTGCAAAGCCTTGAAGATCAAAATGTTCTAATATGTTTTTGACCTTAGTTGACCTTTAATATACAGTACTATATTTAGTATATTGTTATTGTTTGTTATATTGAGCATTGCCAGTATGAACAGTTTACAAAAAGTAAAAATAAATATTTATTAGTGCTATGCAAAGCTGTTTAGAAGGATTTACAAACAATCCATCTGAATGTACTGCTTTTAGTATCAAAGACCTCATCCATTAAAAATCCAGCGTCGCCTGTAAAGGACCTTCTTCTGTTGTCTGAGAAAATACATTTTCTCCCAATGACAATGTCATTTTTGTATGCACTTGCATGTTCAGATCACTTTGGAAGGCCCTCAAAATAGCTCTGCTGAGTCTCTGGCAGAACACAGCACTTCAACAGTTCCAACGCTAGTTACACACAGTCCTACTAGCAGCCACTTTATCAGATATATCCTATGTTGGCATGTTTATATGCACACTTTTATATTTCTTCATGAATAGTGTAGTTAGAAGAAAAAGAAATGCAATAAGTATAGACCGTGTCAATTCCATTAAGGCTTCAAGGCAGGTGAAAATTCAGTATCGATGCAACAACAGTATAAAATATCTCTATTTTATTACTTATTATCACTTAAAAGCAATTAAACTCTCATTACAGTTATTGCAGAATTATCCAAAGACCTGTTTACACACCTTAGGATAACAAGTTTGAACTCAGAACAAATTTCTAATGTTTGCACATGTTTATCCTTGCAGGAATCACACTAAAACAGGGATATCATCCTTAGGTCTCTGTTCCTAGTTCATATTTTAGAATTAAAGTTGTAATGCAAAAAATAGCAGCATTATTAATACTAGGAAAGAAATTAATACATTCAATAAAGGAAGCAATTAGGATTAACTCAAATAGTCACTAATTAATTAGCTTTAACTTCATAATAAGCATTATTCCATTATTATATAACTTTTACTCCCTCTGGGCAAGGATGTAAAAACAGTATCTTATCCAATGTATCTAACTGTGTATCTTTTTAATGGTATCAATTTCTTGCCAAACAGGATCTTGATTCCATGCAAATAATATCAATATATAGCTGAATTCTATCCAGATAATTAGGACAGTTATTATGCAATTATATACTTAACTATATACTGTAGTATGAGAGTTGGTGCTCGCATGCAGTTGGTACACCATTTAAATCAATATTTCCCATGGCCACAGTTGGACTACTTTATTTAATGTGTGAGATCACTCATAATGCACAAAAATACTTAAAACAAGAGTTCATAATTCTTATATAATTTATTATATTTACATATTCCTTATTAGTGAAAGTAGTATCATTTACTATAAATACTATTATGTAGTATTTCAGCCATTTGTACTTTTATGTGTATTAAATCACATTCCAGGTCACTTTATTTTTCTGTTATGTATTTTAAGTCAGCATTCCAAAATGTATAGATGTAGATTAATTAAGTCACAAAAACAGAAATGTCATGAAGGTCCCCACAGAAATTCCACAGAAATTGATAAATGTTATATTCATGTAAGTCTATTTTCCCAATCTGCAGACTTCAGAACACACTCTAAGTCAATCTCCTCAAACAAAAATAACCAAAATCTGCAATTTAAGTCTTGTTTACAAAAGGCTTTGCCCCCATTCCATTCCATTCTATTCCCTTCCTTTCTCTTTCTCTTTCTCTTTCTCTTTCTCTTTCTCTTTCTCTTTTCCCTTTCTAAGCTTAACCTGAAATTAACCTGAAAAGTAGTAAGTATAATTATATCTATATTTAGCCCTACAGCTAAAATATAGCTATACAACTCCTTCAGCTAGAAGACACACAGGAGCTGTACCTCCCTGATGGGATCAGTAATTAGTCTTCCATTGTTCTTGCTAGTCCTATCATTATCCCACCAGATTAGACATATGAAGTTTGGAAAAGGGAAGGGGAAGAGTGAACACTGGCAAGGGATTTTTTTGGATACAATAATCCAGTTAAATATAAATGTAAAGATTTAGAAAGAAATATTATAAGTAATTTATAGCTTTTTGGGGAGAGGATAATTTGATAACTATATTATTTCTTAAAGCTGAAATAAAGGTGAAGTCTAAAATGACTATTGTTGATGTTAAATTATCTTATAATTGTTTACTTTTGTTAGTAAATATTTCTGCATTTTATTGATTTTGTGCTTTATGTGGACTGAATAGTGAAGCTGCTTCCACAGTCTAAAAAACAAATAGAATCCTACTCAAAATTATGGCATATAAAAATTTTATCAGTTCTTTGTATCTGAGCTGAATTGGCTAGACTTAAGTCAACTTAATGGGAAGAAATGTGTTAAATTTAAGGACTTGGTTTTAACTGGATCTAAATTACCTTATTTATCTAAATAAAAATATCTCTAATCACACAAGCATCATAAACAAGAACCAATACCTCTACAGTTTCTTGGGAATGCTGGAGAAGTGAGTAGACTTAAGCTTTTAGTCTTTGATTTCCAGTTTCAGGCACAAAAGTGTCATGATCTATCTGTGGCTTTGTATGTGGAAACAATTCTTCTGAATCCTCATTAAATGTGTGTACATACATACATTATCTGTACGTACTTCTGTGTGTACACACACACATTATCTGTAGCTTTACTAATATACTATTTAATTTGCTTGGCCATTAACAAGACTCCCTCAAATAGTTACTGCAGATATATGTAAAACCTGTATTTAAAGACTACTATGTTGCAGGTAATCCTCGACTGATAACAATTCATTTAGTGACTATTCAAAATTACAATGGCACTGAAAAAAGTGACTTATGACTGTTTTTCGCACTTATTACCGTTGCTGCATCCCCAAAGTCATGTGGTCAAAATTCAGATGCTTGGCAACTGACTCATATTTATGATGGTTGCAGTGACCCCATCATATGATCATCTTTTGTGATCTTCTAACAAGGAAAGTCAATGGGGAAACCAGATTCACTTAATAATGTGTTACTAACTTAACAACTGCAGTGATTCAATGAACAACTGTGGCAAGTAAGGTTGTAACGTAGAGATAAAACTCACTTAAAAACTGTCTTGCTTAGCAACAGAAATGTAGGGCTCAATTGTGGTCTTAAGTTAAGGACTACCTGAATTTCTTTCTGAGAATTTCTATAATTTTTTTTTTCAAAAGCTGATTCTCTGAAACTCATTTATTTTTATATAATATGAAATAATTTTTTCCTTAACTCCAAACTCCTAAATAAATATGATTGGCCTCTATAGTGGGAGCATAATTAATCTTGCAGTTTTCTGCAAGCACTAAAATGTGCCAATATAGAAAATTTGTCTCAACCTGTATTATTATCCTTGCTTTACAGTTGGGGAAATAGAGTCAGAGAGGTTATGTGGAAAGAAGAATTGTTCTGTAGTTAAAAGGAGATAATATGAACATATCTGAGCTATATCTGGCTTTGCCTTTTGCAAGGGGGAAAAGGAAAAAGGAAATAAAATAACATAAAAGTCTAAACCGCAATCCTATATTCACTTACCTGGGAGCAAATCCCATTGAATTCAATGGGGCTCACTTCTGGTAGGAATATATAGGATTGCACCTCACACCTCTCTGTCCATAATTCCCCCATCTGTAAAAGGAGAATAATAATGCTTACCTATCTCACAGAGGATCTGCAGTTCTTTAATCACTATTCTTTTATAATCCACTTTGTGATCCACAAATGGCAAGGCCTAGAGAGGTGGAAAGCATTACAATCAGTAGAAGAAAACATAAAAGAACCAAGAATTCTAAGGTCTCAAATTGTCGCTTACAAAGAGCTTTATAATCTCTTAAGTATGAAAATGAATTGAAAATAACAATTATGTTCATCTCTGACCTGATGGCTTATTTTGAAAATTAGAAAATTTAAATAAAATTGACATATTTATACATCATTTTTTGTGATTTGGTGCTAATATTTAGTAATAGTAATCAGAAAAACAGTTATCACACAGAAAGCAAAAAATACATAAACTGTAGGCTTAAAAACAAAGAAAAATGTGAAGGTTAGCACAGATAATTTTAAATGACATAATACATTCTACACTAATCTGTCTAAAAATTATATTCAAGATATTTTAAAAAATAGTATAAGGCAATTTTAATTTCAATGCCAAGATTATGGTGTAATATACAATAAAATCTTTATTTTTATTAAGAATGTGTTTATTAAATGCATTGGCTGTGTTTGGGTGCTCATCATCATGAAACCAAGAACAAGTAGATTAATTTCCCAGCAATACAGTCCTTATTATCTGTCTCCTTTACTTCTCTTACATATTGATTTTTACAAAGAAATCCTGCTGTGCTTTGCACCAAAGTCCCCAATCACATCTGAATAATAGAATCTTGTCTTCTTGTCAGTTGAAAGCCAGGACAATAAGCCATCTTCAGAACTTCAACTTGCTTATTTCACAGCTCATTGTTCCAAGGGACAAATGAGCCAAACATTTACATATGTAGAAAAGATATCCATGTGGTCAGCTTATTTTTTTTAATTTTATTTAAATTTCTATGCCGCCCTTCTCCCGAGGGACTCAGGGTGGCTCACAATAAAAACATAAATGATATATAAAAAACATATAAAAGACATAAAGACATATAAAACATCACAATACATTATGACATAACATACTACATTAAAACATCAAGAAAGTTAAAAAGGGGCAAAATACAAAAGTAAAATTCAATTTAAATATAATTTAAAAATTTAAAATTGATCAGCTATGGCCTATTTGATGAAAAAGCCACGTTTTCAGGTCGCAACGGAAGGAACGGAGGTAAGGGGCGGTCCGAAGTTCCACGGGTAAATTGTTCCACAGGGTTGGGGCTCCCACAGAGAAAGCTCTCCCCCTGGGCACTGCCAGTCGACATTGTCTGGCCAAGGGCACCCTGAGGAGGCCAACCCTATGAGAGTGCACCGGGCGCTGGGAGGATGCTTGCGGCAGAAGGTGGTCCTGCAGGTACCCTGGGCCTAAGCCATGAAGGGCTTTATAGGTCAAAACCAGCACCTTGAAGCGCACATGGAGAGTTACTGAAAGCCAGTGCAGCTTGCGCAGGAGTGGTGTTACATGGGAGTATTGCAGTACTCCCATAACTACCCGCGCGGCCGCATTCTGGACTAGCTGAAGCCTCCGTGTGCACCTCAAGGCACCGTGTGCCTTTGGAATGACAAATTTTAAAATGCTGGATGAGTCTGCCTTCAATCCCGAATGAAAGAAAACTTTAATCCCATACTTAAGAATGTAAAGAATCTGAAATAAACATCAAAAAGCTAAATAAGGTTTTGATATTTTTTTTTAAATCAATTTTTACATGGCCTGGCATTCTAGATAAAATTGCAATATTGAAGCTTTTACAACATGATTTTGGAATGAATTATGAAGATTAACAACTTCTTGTAGGAAACAGATCCTGTTTTGTTTTTTACAAGGCACAACATAGATAAGAAATTTCATCATTTAAAAAATGGACACTAGAGGGAACTAAGGATTTTAGATAGAAAAAAAAATATGGCTTTTAACATTATGCAAAACATCATGACAATAAAAATAATGTAGGAGACTTTTGAAGAATGGAATCAGAACATAATAGCTATAATATCAACAATGTCAGTAATGGATTAGAGTGTGTCCAAAATATGTTGTTGAAGAAATAACATGTAGAACAAATTTCTCCTGAGAAGATAGAAATGGCATTGAAAGTGATTTACAACTGACCAGTGAAGAAAATGACTTTGAAAAGGATGTTTAACTGAATCTATAAAAGAAACCTGACTGAGGTTTTAAAATTTAAAAGGGAAATACAAATGACAAACCAAGAGAATAATCTGGATAGATTTTTTTTTCCTATTGGATTTACAAAAGAGGCTTTTAAAAGCCTTGAAAAACTTTATGTGATAGGACAAAGAAGAAATGAAGGGATTTCATTTTCAATGGTTTCTGTATGCACAGTTAAGAGAAAGATTTAAAATAAATAATAGGACATTTGGAATTCAGAAGCAGAAGACTGAATTTGAACTATGCACAAATGATGAACATGTAATTGCTATAATATATAAACTTTTATTTAAACTTGAAATGTAAGAAGAACAAGTGAAAGAGTGTGTGATAAAGTGGGCTAAGAACTTTGGACATAATATACAACATTGGGAAAACGTGGTTAAAAGGATTGAAATTTACATTATGCTATAATGTAAAGTATAATTTTTATAAAATGATCTGTCATCGGTATACGACTCCATAAAAATTGTCTGGAGATTTTTCCTTATTCCCTCCCTCCCTCCCTCCCT
>JANHFM010001491.1:178832-193687 GCA_032468115.1 Grayia smithii | reverse complement strand
CAAATTCAGAAGTGGGAATATGCTTTGGGGTGAAGGCTCACTTTGTGTTTGCCAGCAAATGTTTAAAAGATTTGTGCAGCGGGGCAGGAAAAAGCCCAACTGATTTGAGGTATTGAGAGGTCTGAAATGTGTGCCCATACAAGCTACGAATTCCTCTTCCCCTTTCAAATCCAGATTGTTGTACAGCTTCAAGAGTGGTAATTGAAGATTTGAAATCTTCATTTTTCGGCCTGCTTTTTGGCCATTTTTCAGCCATTTTTGGGGCCATTTTGGGCTGTTTTCCAGCCCATTTTTCAGGCTGTTTTTGGCTGCTTTTTGGGCATTTTGGATATTCAGTAGTGGTAAATAAATAGAGAGGGAAATTGTACCTTGTTGAGGCCTTTGACTCAATTTCCTTCTCTATTTATTTACTACTGCTGAACATCCAAAACGGCCCAAAAAACAACTGAAAGATGGCCCGAAAAATGGCCTGAAAAACAGGTGGGGGCATGGATAGCCAGTGGTGAGATTAGCCAGTATGCTGAACTGGACAGAATTTTAACAACCGGTTCGCCTGAACTGGCTGAATCCCACCTCTGTAGTACAGACAAGATTACACACAAGTTCCTTATGTGTCCAATCACACTTGGCCAATAAAGAATTCTACTCTATTCTATTATATCTCCACATTTTCAAGTCAATTTTTGCATGTATTCATGTATAATATACAAGGAGATTTTACTGTCATGATGGATAATGTTCTTTTGCCCTTTTTTTCCTTTACCTCTGTTTTTACTTTGTCAACTTTATAGCATTATTGCAGGTTTTTTTAATTTTTCTTTTGACTTTTTGGAGTGGGTTGGAAGGATGTAAGGCTCAGAACAGGCCTTATAAATCTAAACCCCTATTTTGTCCTTAAAATGAATCTAAAAAAGAAAAAGTGTCCAATTTTGTAGCAGAAATTCATGGTCTTTAAGGATTAAAATGGACACTTTAAACCACTGCAAACTGTAAAGGATGCATTGCAACCCCTTAAATCATAAAAAAGGGAAACAATCCAATTTTGAATAGATTTTAAGGATGATAAAAAAAATGGAAAAGGGATGTTGGGAGCTATTGACCATAAACATTGGGATTATATTATTTTTAAAACATTCCTACATAAACCTATAGTAATTTAGATATAACAGTTGGTTTCACTGGGGCTCATTCTCAATTAAGAGGCAAAAGGAAACAAACTTGGATATGCATATTTTGGGAGAAAGTAGATATTTTCCACTATTAACTTCTGCTTTCAACTCCCAATAATGAAGAAATATCAAAGAACAAATATATTTTATTATGTGTGTGAGAGAAAGAATGGTTTTCCCAATGGATGAAAAAAAAATTGTTTTCAGATTTAAAAAAAAAAAAGAATTGCTTTTTTCATTCACTATTATTGCTGTTTGAACAAATGTGGCAGCTATGGATTAAACCCAAATCAATAAAAAGTTCCTTTTGGTTCAATGAGATTTTGATTATCTTTTGTTTTTCTTCAGACTGCTTAGTGCAACAGAAGTATGTATGCTAATCTTAATTTTGACTATGCAGGATATTTGTTTTTGTGGTTAGATATTAAGACAATAGAAATTTATTCATTGAATGTCTCTGGAAATTTCATTTTATTTCAATGTTTTTCTCTTTACCTCACAGTTTGTGCTTATAAAGAATGTATTAAGAAGTTCAGATAAATTCTATAAAAATATAATGCACACTACATTAAGGTATTGGGAACCTGAGGCTTGTGAGGAAATGATTTTTTAAAAAAATATATTTTGTCTTAATGAAAGAGTGTCAGTGTTTTGTGCTTCTGTAAATAACAGTTTACCCTCTGTGAATGGGAAGTTAGTGTAAAATGGGCAGAGGATTATAAACAAATTTATCATAAACTAATGATAAATGAGAACATGTCTTTTTTCACATACAAATCTTATACATTAAATTTAACATCATCCTCCAGACATCCATTGTCTTTGAATGAAAATTGCTGAACCTAGCATTAGTAGCAAGACAGAATCATATACCATATTTTTCAGAGTATAAGATGCTCCGGACTATAAGACACACCTACCTTTTTTGGTGAGGAAAACAAGAAAAAGAAATCTGCCTCTGCGTCTGCCTCACAGCAATTTTGCCTCGTTGCAGCAAACAGCAAACAGCCTGCTTTACTTTCATTTTCGTTTTCATCATAGCTTGATTAGCACAAGAAAAAAAAATCTTCCACGCAGCAAGCAATGGCAATTGTTGCAGCCTGAAAAAGCTGAGGATCTGGACAATCAATTTGTGTTAATTAGGCTGTGCTGAAACTAAATGGGCTGTTTCTGCTTGCTGCAAGGAGGTAAATTGATGGGAAGCAGAGGCCAAAGGATGGGGGCCAGTGGGTGGACAGGGCTACATTTGTTGTATAAGACACACCCAACTTTTCACCCCCTTTTAGGGAGGAAAAAGGTGCTTCTTATACTCCAAAAAATATGGGTATGTCTGCTCTTGAAGAACCAGAATCATGTTCTGAATTATAAGTGATAGAATACAGTTATTTGTAACTATGTCATACTGCAAAACATAATATTTCTAAACCACTGGTTTATTCATCTCTTTTATTTTTTATTCCTTCTATGATTGTTTATATATTTTGTTTAATATAAAGTACATATTTATAAAATAATCACTATTATAGTTCAGAAAAAGGAGGAGCAGGAGGAGCAAGAAGAGGAGGAGGAATGAAAGGCAGGGTGGTTTAGTCTAAATTATATATTCAGTAAGAATGCCACTGCATATAAAGGCAGAGATTGGAGAAGTTGAAGGATACTTAGTTGAGTGAGTGATACCACAAACAGGATGTTCTTCTAAGGTGGGGCATCTGTGAAAGGGAGATGGCATCATATTTTCAATATTGTGTTCTTTTCTATGCATTGTACACACCATTATTCCATGGGTATAGCTTCAGTTACATGATTGTGTCTCACATCGTCTTTTTGACCTCCCCCAGTCCAAAATACTTATCTGTCTCAAGGATCTGTTCCTCAGATTACCTTAGCATTGTAGCCTAATCAGGACCAGTTATACTTGGATGGGAACTGGGAGCTTTTTGCATTTAAGTTTCTACCTTCTTCTGCTTCTGCAATGATTTCCACTACTTTTAATACCCTTTGCAGTATCTCCAAACTATGTTGCAGGAAACTGCTTGGACTTGACAATAATATTTGCTTTACCCCAAATCTCAACTGTCAATACAAAACATGCTTCATCCATCTGTAACTGAGAAATACATCTTTGCTTTAAAAGTTTAGTTTTAGCCTTGAGGGACAGGGATTGAAACTAGAATATTAAATAACCAATGTTTTCTCTTTCTGGGCTGGTTAATTACTTACCTCTTCATCTTTTACTTTATTGAACATTTGGAACACTTATTGTTGTGGTCTTAATACAAAGATGTGGCAAACTTAACCAATGCAAACTAACAAGTTCAAATGAAGAGAAATTTTCTACCTAAACAGATTAAACAAGAATAAGCTACTGGTTTTAAAAGTCAAGACCAGGATTTTCAATTTTATCCATCTATAAATAGTCAATGAGCCTGTTTAAACATTATTGTGATAAGTTCTATCTGATGACTCCAGTCAACAGTTCTCTAGACTAACAAAAACTTTTGAGTAGAATTCAAATAAAGCATAATACAATATTTAAAAAGATGGCAACTATAACATAATATTTGCAATGATATATATCCTAAGATATTTGAAGAACAACTGGTGATCTACTCACAGGTGCTAGGAAATGCTGTGTGCCACGGGTATTGCTAAAAAGGTCAGCATAATAATCTATGAATGTCCACAAATTAAGAACATTATGCTTTAGGGCAAATACAGCTTGATCCAAAATCAGCAAAACACAGTTCCCTAGTTTTCTAAAGCTACTACAAAAACTTTATAGTTTGAATACACATTTCAAAGTGGTAGTCACTTAGCTACCAAATAGCTCTTCTCACCCCATGGAGCCCTCAAGAACTTTAGATAAAAAGACTTCACATACAGAATACAGCTCTATTCATAGAGGTATGCTTGAACATAAAAATAATAGAGTCATAGATTAAAACTAGAACAGTTATTTAGGCAAATGAGTCCCACTTCTTGTTCAAGAGTGGAATCCAAATTAAAAATTTCCCAACCAAGAGCGTACAGTTGTTGCTTGCACATATCGGTGTGAGTTTCCTACTTCTACAGATACTTGCCATTTTCACAAAGGCCTCTTTTCTACTTATATTCTCTATTTGCATGGATGTCAAGGAAAAGAGTAAATATAACACATTGCCATCATACTTGTATAATGCCTAAAAAGGGTTTTATTGGTTTGGGGTTTTAATTTCACAAATTTCAAACATCAGTACATCTGAATAAGTAGAAGAGTAACTTCTACTTATTCAGCTATTGATGTTTGAAATTATATATATGCATTTTAATGATTTTCACTCAAAATCTTTATATGGCCTTATCTTGTGTTTTCATTGAGAAAATATACAGCCTGAGACACAAACAGAAATACTTTTTTTATCTTCTCTAAACTGGGCATGGGCATGGCCAGTGCCTGACGCATCCGGCCCATGGGCTGGGAGTTTGACAACCCTGGCTTAGAAGATCCAAGGTCATGCTCCCTCCCCCCAACTCCTCTACTTTAGGATATCAAGGGGACAAAGGCAAAACACAGAAGATTGACTCCAGTTAATGGCAAGAAAGACACTAAATGACAATATTCACTCAGGCATCTTCTCCCAATCTTTTTTTTTTAATGGTTGAGTAATTAAGAGGCATGTTGCATTATTGATTCAGCATTAAAGCAATAACTGATTAAATATTTGAAAAATCTTCACCTGTAAACAAAGTGACCTTTTCCCAGGAGACTCTTTACTTTGATTACAGGAACTAGGTCGTATAGATTTCACAGGTAGTCCCAATAATTAGCAAACCCCCTGTTGTAGTATGGATCATCAATGGAACACAGAGAACTGTCACAGTATTAATATTTTCATATTAGAAGTCTTAAAATTCCAAGGCTTCCTGTTATTTTCTACATCAATAGGACTAAGAGCAAGTAAACTTGGAGAGTAAGTCCACTTGAACTTAATTGATTTTCTACATAATAAATTATAAGCAATAAATTGCTTTTCGAAGCTAGCAGAACAAAATGGGTTGATTTTGTGATATTTTTGAAGGAAATAATAAAAAACTTTATAGCCCACCATATGCATATTTACTGTATACAAAACAACACAAAAAGTATCTCCCTCCCTCCTTCCTTCTCTCGATACATTTCAATATGCATTTTTCTGTTTTCTTTAATTATTAACTCATGAAGGCATATTCAATATCCTTAACACTATAGCCACATACATCTGGATTAATATTTGTCACTGCAAAACAAAACAAATCAGATGAGATTTTTTTTCACTCTAAAAGATATTTAAATATGACTATAACAGAAGAAGTAGAAATAACAGTTTATACTTCCCAATTTAAAACAATTCAAAATGGCTACTATTTATCCAAAATAAAGATAAACAAATATATTCACCCCCAATATAGTGGTTAGTTGTTACTACCATGAGAAATTTATCACAAAGATTTGTCAGAGTTCCTAGTAATCTTACTGTTCTATATGAGCTCTCTATATAAAGTGTGCAATTGCAGCAAACTTCAGTGGCAGTTTTGAATTAACTTTCTATAGAACTTGACATAATTCTGATAAATAAAATATATTATGAACATGATTTTTGATGTAGCCTCAGATTTGAAAATGTCAATTGCTTATGTGAGGAGAAGAGATATGATGATCCTTACATTGAATACTAATATGGGTAGGCAATTGATCTTGTCAGATATGGCAAGTCAATCTTTTATTTATTTGTGTATCACAGGCACTTTTAGGCTAACTCAATGAATCTAAGCAGTTTACATTGCAGAAATGCAACATCATAAATATATAGCAAAACATACCAAAGTTATTTATAATGTTTTTATAATATAACTGTTAATAGTAAGCAACATCATCATTCATCCAAAATATTTCCTCTATTTTTTCCTCAGCATTCCTCTTCAAAAACGTCAGACTTCCTAAGCCATTTGAATATGAAAAATGAGGACACAATTGTTACATCTCATAGCATTTAATATACTGGTTGAGTTATAGTTCAGTAATCAAGAACATTTGAGTATCATAAATTGGGGTTTTATTATGAAATCATGCATTTCTATTCAAATATTTCCTAGTACAATAATGTAGAAAACTTAATGACAAGTCAGATCATTGCTCATCTGTCTTAATATATTCTATACCAACTAGTATCCATTCTCAGAGTTAAAGATGTGGGTATAGATGTGAGTATATGCCCTGTCTATGCATGATAAATTTGAACCTGGGATCTTCTCTCAAATCATGTATCAACTATTGAACAATCATCTTTCTTGAATTTGGGAAAGGCACATAAAAATTCCTTCTTGGCTAAATCCTGTGATAATATTTCTTCATTAAAATTTTCACAGCCACAAATTTGCTCAGGCACTTATTATTAGCAATCTGTTATGTGAAGATCTGATCACAAAGTACTTATTGCAGTAATAATTAGCATATAACATGTACATAGATGACCATAGGACAAAGGGTACTTTTATCTATATAAATTGAGACTAGATATACAATTTTCATTTCCAGCAAAACGGGTAAATGACTCTATTTTACTGGATCTTCGGATATGCATAATGAATCAGATATTTGCATAGATTCAGCTTTATAAAATTTAAATGATTAATCTCTGGAGACTAATCAGCATGTATAATCAATTAATTGCAATAATTTGTTAGATTGTTCATATTTTCTAACCAATAAAGATTTCTTTATTGGTTAGAAAAATATAGAAACTCTCTGTTATTTATAAATTACAGAGAGCTTCTATAATGACATATATAGGATAGTTTCCCATGCATAATTCAGACATTAATATTATAATATCAGAATTGATTAAATCTTCTAGAAAGTTTTCAGACACAAATTCTGGAATGAATAGAAGAAACAGAAATAAAAAGTACCAGCACACTTTTGCACAGTGTTACAGAATTTTTAAGATGTATTTGCTATACAAATGAAGTAAAAGAAGGACTAGGGGAGACATGATAGCAGTGTTCCAATATCTCAGGGGCTGCCACAAAGAAGAGGGAGTCAAGCTATTCTCCAAAGCACCTGAGGGTAGGACAACAAGCAATGGGTGGAAACTAATCAAGAAGAATTTCCTGCCAGTTAGAACAATTAATCAGTGGAACAACTTTCCTCCAGAAGTTGTGAATGATCCAACACTGGAAGTTTTTAAGAAGATGTTGGATAACCATTTGTCCAAAGTGGTGTAGGGTTTCCTGCCTAAGCAGGGGGTTGGACTAGAAGACAGTGTGAGTGTGGAGTCAAGGATTTCGGATATTCATAGTAATCCCCTTGGATTGGTCCGGGCATTTTATGGGGTAGGTGAATGTCCCCTGTGGGTTTTAGAAGACTGCTGTGAAATATAGGATGTATTCGTCCAAGAAAAGGGGGTAGCTTTAATTGGACGGTGACTGGATTAATAATCCTGGTGATTGGGAAAGGCCCTACATACTTGGGACCTAATTTCCTACTAGGACCCTTCGGTTTTATGTATTTTGTGGATAAATAGACGCATTGTCCAATGTAGAATGGTTTCCGAAAAACTCCCCTTTTCTTATCAGCGTAGGTCTTATATGTTTCTGACACTTTGGCTAAAGCTGCTCGTATTTGAGGCCACAAGGCTGAGAGCTGCGTGCTCCATGCCTTTGGATCTTTGGCCCTGTCCTGGTGTGATCTAGTGAGTTCGGGTATTGCTAAGAATTCCCACCCCATGATGATTTTGAACGGTGTGAACCCAGTACTTCGGTGGACTGTATTATTGTACGCTATCTCAGCGAATGGTAAGAGCTCAACCCAATTATCCTGTAATACATCCTGTGAGTTCCGTTGCAGTAATACTGCTCCCACAGCTACCTCGCTGGCATCCTGTACTACAAAAGGAAGAGTAGATTCCGGATGTTTCAAAACTGGTTCGGTTGAGAAAAGAATTTTCAGATGATCAAAAGGCGCTTGACACTCCATCCACTCCAATCGTTGTCCTGGCTTGGGCTTGGTGGTTAACGGTTTGGTCCATAAAAGATTTGTCAAAGGCAACGCTACGTGTGCAAATGAGGGGATGAATTGCCAATAAATATTGGCAAATCCAAAGAAGCTCTGCAACTGGCGTCTAGTTTTGGGTGGTTGCCAGTCTAAGATGGCCCTTACCTTGGTTGGATCCATACCGATCCCTTGCTGTGACACTCGATACCCCAGGTAATCAATAGTATTTTTGTGAAACTCACATTTTGAAAGTTTCACATAAAGCTTGGCATCTAAAAGTTTTTTCAATACTTGGCGTACAAGCTTAATGTGCTCCTCCAGCATCTCCGTGTAGATCAGGATATCGTCTAAATAGACTAATACTCCTTTGTATAGGAACTCATGCAAAGTTTCATTTATAAGTTGCATGAAGACACCGGGTGCTCCCTGCAGGCCGAATGGCATAACTTGATACTGGTAACTGCCAAGAGGGCAGGTAAAAGTGGTCTTCCACTCATCGCCCAGTTTTATCCTTACCCTGTAGTACGCCTCCCATAAATCCAGTTTAGTAAAAACGTGTCCTTTCGACAATGCTGCCAACAAATCTTTGAACAATGGAAGAAGGTATGTGTACTCTATGCAAATGGCGTTCAGCCCTCGATAGTCCACACATAAACGAAGACCCACGTCCTTCTTTTCGTGGAATAGAATGGGGGCAGCCATCTGGGACCTACTAGGCTGTATAAACCCCCAAGCCAAATTCTTGTCGATGTATCTCCTCAATTCCTCTAACTCCTTGGGAGTTATTGCATACATCTGGGGTTTTGGCAACTGGGCGCCCGGTATCAATTCTATTGCGCAATCCATTGCTATATGTGGTGGTAGATTCTCACACTCACGCTCATCGAAAACCTTGGTCAAATCAACATAGTCAGATGGGTATGGGCGATCCACTTGAGTGGAAGTTTTCCTTATGCTGGGCCCCAGAGCCTTATTCATTGAGTGCTCTTGGGTGCTTTTAGCTTCTGGTTCAGGGCCTCAACCTAGTTTTTCTGAACCCATCAGCCCATCACAGTGTAGGTTCCCACTTATCTAACCATACTAACCCCAAAATTACAGGTTCGGTCATTTTGTTGACCACTATGAACCGTACCATTTCCCAATGATCATTGATCTGCATTTTTACCAGCTCGGTGACCAAGGTGGCCGCTTTTCCCCCTAAGACTGACCAGTCCATTTGTTCGAATTGAATAGGAGCTTGTAGTTGCACGGTTTTCAATCCCAGAACTTCTACTACCTTTTGTTGGATAAGACATCGAGTACAACCTGAGTCCAGTAATGCTTTCAAATGGAGGGAAACCCCACTTTGCTTAATTTTTGCTTAATTGCTTAATTTTATTGGTATAACAAAGGGTGGTACGGGGGCACTCACCATTGGATCATGTAGGTTATCATCTGAACTATCCCCAACCACCTCTGGCTCCGGACCCCCACTGGACGCTGACATGGTACTGCAGCTTTCCCATCCCGGTTTGGTTGGAGTCAATGATGCCACTCGAGATTTACCCGAAGGAGAAGGACGTCCTGGGCTGTTTGTCATCCATCTGGAGCGATTGCCCTTGGGGTTGAAGATGGCCGGACTGGTGGTGTTGGACACTCTGCTGCTCGGTGCCCCTCCTGGTTGCACCTGAAACAACGGAATGGTGCTCTTCGGCCCGACTCTCCCGCTGGTGTAGTCGAATTCCTGTCCAATGGCAAAGGAGTTCCTGGGGGTCACCCTTGCGACACATGATGAGGTGGAAAGTTCCTAGGCTCCCCTCTACTGTGGAACTCCCGTAATTCGATATCCAGCTCTATGGCTGCACTACACCATGCAGCTAACTATGTTGGCAAACCACGGTACACACAGGCCTGTCTGAGGTCGCGATCTAAACCAGCGCGAAACTGATGCACTAACATGCGTTCCGGCCAAGACCGCAACTGCCCCGCCACTCTCCTAAACTCCTTCACATACTCTCTGATGGGCCATCCCCTCTGCTTCAATGACATCAATTCTTCAGTTATTTGCATCTTGGACTTGTCCTCAAACCTCAAACGCAACACCTCCAGGAAAGAGCCCACGCTAGTGAGTTCAGGCACATGATCTGTATGCCACCCAGTCTGCTGCCTCACCTGAGAGCACTCCCATCACCACCACTACTAAAGCCCATGGTGACTGGTAACGGTGGCCATGTAATTTCAGATGACTGAGGATTTGACTAATAAAGAGGGCTACACAATCAGGTTTCTGTCAAAAGCCTCCTGGATAGGGGCTGAGGAGCCCACCCAGATGGTCCTCCTAACCCTGTCTCCAATACCCTGTCTGGACTTCCTGTCCCAGTCTCATCTACCTCGGGGCGCTGTGGTCTCCTCTCCCCTGACTCTGCAGACTCCACCCCTCCTAAGGTCTGCTGTCTTCATTGCCTATCTGGCAGCTGTGGCGGTGGACTAAACCACCGGGAATGGCCAGCTTCTCCCTCCAAGTCTGACTGCCAGACCTCCCTATCATGGAAACTCGCTTCTCCAAATTTCTCTTCCAAAACATCCAAAATACTGACTCCAATCCCGGTTGAGTAGCTTTCTCTTCCTTCCTCTATGACCCAACGCCGCTCCCTCCAATCTTTCCGAGGCAGTGGGCTGTGCCAGTCTCCTGCTTTCCCGTAAACCAGGACTTTGCCACCACGCCTCTGCATCCTGCCTAACCGGTCCTCCTCTCTGGTTCCGTGCTCTTCCAGGTGCATACTTCGGTGACTTTTCCTTTGGGCACACAACGATCTGTCAAAGACTCCGTCATGCCTTCTGCCATCTCAGACCGTCAGGTGGCTGCACAAAGCTCCGGACACAGTTTAACAAGAAAAGGGAACACCGACTTTCTGTCGGCTTGTAGAAAGAACGAACGGAGCCTCTCTTTTCCTTGAAGTGTTTATTAGCCTGCGTTCATCTTCTCAGCGATAATAACAATTAAAGTCGGCATTGTGAGCTGCCACCTCACAACACTTTTTAAACACCCCAGGCCTCCTGTCACCAATCACAAATTGTGGCTTGTGTGACGTATGTGAAACAGCCAATTAGCACTAGTGTTTCCGCCCTAACATGATGCGATCTCACCCTCCACCATTCATGTGTATCTTATTACTGGCCGCCTGCATCACCCGCCAATCCCCATTCACCTGTGCATGGTTTCTTCTTTAACAGTAATCCAAACAGTAAGTACACTCTGCCCCCGGTTGTTCAACTGTTCTTCCAGAATGGTTCACGCCATTCACGCTGTACTCGGACAGCTGGGTGGCGAGCCAAGGTTCGGGCTCTACAGCTATTTTGTCTAACACCATCCCTCTACAAAATTCCCCCTCCTACTTTCCCACACAGGAGAAGGTGGCAGCGGCCTAATATGGTTTCCAAAGCTGACACATACTTCAAATATATACAGAAAATGTATTGATACATAATTAAATATAAACCAATATCTTAATCATTTTATGCATCATTTAAATGCAAAATCTTAGGAAATATTTCATGACTTGTTTTTCCCAGTGCCTCAAGTTTTTTAGGAGCAAACGAAACCAAATCCTCAGAAAAAATGAAGCAATAATAATAGTAATAATAATAATAATAATCTGTCCCCACATTATCCAGCTGCAGCCTAAGTCTTTTCTTATCTGATCATACCCTAGGCAGCATCTCTTCAAATTTTCAAGGTCTCATATACCATAACAATTATTCCAATTGACCGGCTCTTTTTGGACCTGTGAAGAAAACCCTACCTGTGCACAGATGCATATATTCCAGTATTCTATAAAGTGAATGGGCATTCCAAAACCTATCAAATGATCAACTATGTCTTTGTGGATATCCAATTTGCAAGAATGACAACAAACTGCCATTTCTGGACATCCTTGTAACCAGAACTACCAATGGCCAACATGGATACAACATGGCAATGCCATAAACAAAATTATGTCAGAACACTTTGGGAGAGCCGAATCTCATTGCAACACCACAGAAGCCAGATCAAGAAGAACAAAAACACTTATACAAATTCTCTGAGAGAAACGGATACCCACGAAATTTCATCTGGAAATGCCTACAACACAAACAACACAAACACACGAAGCAACACAGCAACTACCACTAAAACAATAATAACCAGATATATCATAATCTCCTATGTGCAAAATATATCATAAATGATGGCAAGATTGCTTCACCAATACCCTTTCATAGTAGCCCTCAAACCAACCTCAACTCTCAGACGGACCCTGTTGAAACCAAAAGGGCAGACAGAAACAAACCAAAGATCAGGTGTTGTATATCGGATTCAATGCAGCAACTGTGAGAAGCCAAACAGGAAGAAAACTACCAATCAGACTGCGCAAACATTTCTTGGCCATCAAGAGACATGACCCTCTATCCCTCGTCCATCCACGAAGACTCAAAAGAACACAAATTCGATCTAACCGGGACCACAGTTCTATCTCAGGCGAACTCAAGGAGAGAAAGGGAATTTCTGGAAGCCTGGTTTTCCACCAATAAATCACTAAAAAGACACATTGATATCGACCCAATTTACCAACCACTTAGAACAAAAGAACAACATTAACCATGATCCCAAAGGCAGCATTTAAAGACCAATGAACAGCCATGCTGCAAACAAAGTTATAACTTGACAGATCACAAGAAATCAGACCACATCACACACAGCCTATCAAATCAACCCAAAGCCAGACCATGACAACATCAGAAGTCATCTGAACAATAACAATAACAATAGCACTAATTTAAATCACACAGACGGTACTTAAAACCAAGGACTATGACTCAGCAACTACAGCCAGTCAATCACACAACCAAAAATCTGAAAGATATTTAAAGGCCAGTGCTCCCCCAGACAAGCATAATCCAAAGCACACTGAAGATGTCTCCTTGAATGGGGACAAAATGTTTGCAACCAAATCGCCAAGCTCTGAGCTCAAACTAATAACATAATTCCCATTTTACCCTCTTCAGGCATTCAAAAATTATAAGACGACAGGGATGCAAATTTCAATTACCTCTTCCTACACTGACGGGAAAGATCTAAAATACATGGATGCCTACATTCAGGCATGGGTCTGGAACACAGTTTGTATAGCATTCTCTATTGAATGAACCATTGTAGATATATTCTCTACCTATACCTACATTTAAATATTTCCTGTCAAAAAGACAATCAAGACTGAAAGCCTGGAGCGTGCATTCATGTCATCATTTAAAAATTTTAAACCCCAGAAAAAGACTAGAATAATATTGTTTCTATTGTCTCCTTTTTAGCTTTTTACTTAAAAATCTTATTTACACTCTAAGTTTACATATGTATTTTTGGGAAAGATTGCATTCTCATAAGATGCATAACTTATATACATGCAGTGTTGCAGTATTTGTTTTCACTTGATCTATGTATATAGAAACACCTGCATGTTTTTCCATATTATATGCTATACTTGGAATATGTTCATGAATCATTTGCAAACAAGACAGTAAATGAAATTGGTATGGTCAGCCAGCTGTTAAGATGTGCATTTGAGATTTTATTAGAAACCTGAGCACAGTCGGCAGCTGAAACCTAGCAATTAAATTTATGGAGTTTAAAAAACATTCGGGTTTCATCTGAATTTCCCATGATTGGAAAACTGAACAGAAATTAATCAGATCTCAGAAACATTGGCTTTATTTCAACTCAATTGTATTTTATTTTTCATTCTGTGTACAACATTTTGATGACTCAGGAGAAATTACTGTGCTTGTGAATTGGTATATATTGATAACAGTCTGCTTTGTTTATAAAATATTGGAAAAATGAGAATATTTTACCTTATGAAATTCTCAGTGTTTTAAATTGAAGAAGCTAGTATGCATAGTATACTAGCATTCATAGTATGTGTCTCTGATAGACATCCTTTTTGGATTCCCATCCAAAAAGTTAATTGACAGGGCTAAAACAAATAAAAAATATTTATATTAAAATTGAAATTATGCAACTGGAAAGGCATAGACATTTCATGAACTGAATAATTGGAATTGTAGTGCTCCTTATACTAGAATCATAATGATTAAAATGTCTGAATATTGAATTGATACTAGAAGAATATGGAATTCATTCACTTCTCTATGGAAATCTCAAAGTAAGAACAGAATTTTTGGAGAACAATTAGATCAGGACATATCTCTTTACAATGTGGTATGAAACAGAGTAAAAGAAATGTGGCTGTTTTGTCTAAGAGCCAAACTCTTTGTGAGACTATTTTCAGTATGCTGTATAAGAATTTAAAGGCTTAATGTAAAAGACTCAGTGTTCTGTTTACTAATTGGACTTGTAGAGACTGCTTTTTGCTAGCAGTTGCTGGACTTTGCTCCAGGTTAAAATTGTTATGTTTAGATTTTTCTTTTACAGGTGAAACTAGAAAAATTAGAATATCATGCAAAAGTTCATTTATTTCAGTAATGCAACTTAAAAGGTGAAACTAATATATGAAATAGATTCATTACATGCAAAGCGAGATAGTTCAAGCCTTGATTTGTCATAATTGTGATGTTTATGGCTTACAGTTCATGAAACCCCCAAATTCACAATCTCAGAAAATTAGAATATTGTGAAAAGGTTCAATATTCTAGGCTCA
>JANHFM010001491.1:136799-147590 GCA_032468115.1 Grayia smithii | reverse complement strand
TAGGCTGGACTACTGCAATGCCCTCTACATGGGGCTGCCCTTGAAGAGCACTCAGAGGCTCCAACTGGTCCAGAATGTGGCTGTGTGGGTGGTTATGGGAGTACCTCGGTACTCCCAAGTTACACCACTCTTGCGCAAGCTGCACTGGCTTCCAGTTGTCCTCCGTGTGTGCTTCAAGGTGCTGGTCTTGACCTTTAAAGCTCTACATAGCTTAGGCCCGGGGTACTTACAGGACCACCTTCTGCCACTAACATCCTTCCAGCGCCCGGTGCATTCCCATAGACTCCTCGGCCTCCTCAGGGTGCCATCGGCCAGACAATGTTGTCTGGTGGCCCCTAGGAGGAGAGCTTTCTCTGTAGGAGCGCCAACCCTGTGGAACAATTTACCCGTAGAACTCTGGACAGCCCCCGACCTCCACTCCTTCCTCCGTGACTTGAAGACGTGGTTGTTCCAACAGGTGGGCTACAGCTGACTGTTTTTTAACTGTTTTATACATTGTTGAATTTGTATCACTTTTATCGTTTTGCCCCTCTTTTAAATTGTACATTGTCTATGTTGTCCTATATGTGTTTTATGTTTTTATGACTATTGCGATTGTGAGCCTCACTGAGTCCCTTGGGAGAAGGGCGGCATAGAAATCGAATCAAATAAATTCAAATAATAAATAAACAGATAATTACTGCATTTAAATTTCACCTGCCTTCTCTTTAGCACAGATAATTTCTCCTGTTCAACAGTGAAGATTTCTAAATAAGAATCAGGAGGGCTCCACCCCACTGCATCATTGCTTCATTGTAGCATTTTTCCATGTTAATCACGTTCCATGATTTTTTAAGTTCATTTGTTTCCTGCAAAAATATTTCATCAAATGCAACAATCAAAGTTATAAATGGCAGAAAATAACTTTCAGGTTTCACCCATATGTAGGATTAGATAATTTCATCAAATGCAACAACCGAGGTTACATTTCAAAATATTTTAGTTATTGATATTCATATTAAAAGACAACATTTGTCCTTATAAAGAATCTTTCTATACTAATTCACCAACAGAAAGTAATATTTTTTTAAAAAAAAAATACTTAAAGTTTAAGGCTCAGTTAAATACATACATATTCGTCATAGTAAGGAAAACTCAGAAAGAAATTACAAAATCCTAGGAAAGGAAAGGCTTGGGATTTGATAAAAGATAAATTTGTTTACAGTAACTTTCACTTAATTTTAGTAGTACTACTTTAAAGTACTTTAGTATTTTATTTTTTACTCTGGCAAATTCTTCTTTCTCTCATGTTCATATGCCACATGGCCTATTGTTTTTTAAACATCTTATCCTTTTCTTTTTGAAGATTTTATTAATTCCATTTAACCACATCCTTCTTTGTCTTTCTCTTCTTCTCAGCCCATTAAACATTACTGAATACTTGTTCTGCACTTGGTTCTCTATATAGCATAAAACCTCCTTAATGCATATCACTCAGTTTGTATTAGAGCCACATCTGTTCAGTGTCTATTTACTTCTGATCTGATTGCAAATACTCCATTCCTATTAAATTTAGTTTACTTTTGTGTTTCTTCTGACATACCCAATATTCACATCTGTATAACAAAGTGGACAGAATCACTCTTACACTTAGCTATTTTCATATTTTTCTATGGATATCCTTATATTAGACTGTGAATTAATCAGTACCTTTCTATTAGTATGTTATAAAATTTGTTCATGTTTTTATCTTTCTAACTTTTCACCAATTATGTATAATTTATAATCATTCTTTATATTTCATTTGTAAAATATAACTATTTTGGTCCTTGATTCATTCCTTTTCAGGTTTTTTTAAAATTTTATCCATTTTTTATTCAATTTCTATAGTCACTTTTCTCAACCAGTGGGTCTGGATGGCTTACAGTTCTAAAAATGTAAGAACAAATAAACATTAAAAACATCCAAAATAAAATATATAGCAACCAAGATAATTAACTAATTAACAGTAAAGCCAAGATATAAAGCCATTAACACAATCAGAGGCTCAGGCTCTTGTACACAGCCATGTTTTTAAAGCCTTATGAAAGACTAGCAGGGTCAGTGCCATTCTAATTCGAAACCATCTTGCATCATGCAGTCCAAGTAGTATTTGCTACAATTATTTTAATTTATGGCCAATCACATGAAATGATCTATATACCATATATACATTTAAATCCGCAACCAACATGCCCATAATGTCATCACAAGCATTTCACATATATTTATCCAGAAATTCATAAAATAACCAAAAGAGCATCATATCATTGACTGAGTCCCTATTCAATGTTAAACTTACCTGTAAACATTCAATTTATGTTCATGTATTTTGAGAATTGTATTATTGGCATCTTCAACTATGTGATTCTACACATGCATTAACCACCAGTTATTTGTAGAATAGGATGCAAAAGATTTTTTGCATCCTATTCTACAATGGAACTTCAAACATTCTTTATATAGAGAGCATACACACTATTTTGTTTTTAAAAATTAAACTTTTTCCTTCCAAAAATTATAATAATGGTAGTTAGCTTGTCAAATTTGAAGATGAAATCCCCAAACAGATCTTTATTTATTTGATTTCTGTAGCTATCCATCTTTAACAAGTGACTTGGGGGTGTAGGGGAGAATGTAGATCATAAACTATAAAAAATAAAACCAATTAGAACAATACAGTTCCAATTTTTGTGTTCACCATGCAGAACTATTACATCCAGCACAATTGTAGGTTGTCTATAATATTTTCCCCTTTAAACATTCTTAATCTGATAATTTTATGGCTGGAAGCTTAGTCAGGTGACAATAATTCCTATGTTACCTCATTTACAGTCAAGATAGTGGTATCCCTAATATGGACTAACTTCTAGTAAAAACAACTCACATTCTGAGATCAACTTTATTGAAGTTTGGAAAGAGGAAGATATTTGTGGAGGTTTGACATTTGTTGTGACCAGCTTTTCTTTCTTTGGCATGTTCATTTCTGCATTCCCTGCCCATTGTGATCAGATGGGATGTCTTTCGCAAACACATAATTGTTAATCACACTTTTCAAAAAATGATAAATGCATATATATTTTTAAAACAGATTGTATATTAAAAGTATATATAAATGGATCTAATTAAAACTGATACAACTTACTCTTAAACAGCTTGAGCGATTCATATACAATGACAAAGAAACAATGTTATTTTAACATATCATCTGGAAAACATTAAGCAAATAAAAAGAAAATTAATTAATTAATTAATTAATTAATTAATTAATTAATTAATTCAGTTTAGTCACTGTCTAGGTGGCTCGTAATATAATATCATTGGGGAAAAAAAGCTAATGGAAGCCTAAACAAGAAGGGGTCACTGTATGTAGACAGAAATAAAATAACAAAACATACTCACCAAGGCACCCATCTCAGCCCAAGCTCTGAAAAAACTGGGGAGAATATGACTAATATGTCAAACAACAAACCAGATACAAACAAAAAGTAAATTGTTATGGAATTAACATTAACTTCTGTGCCAGATGAAAAGCAGCTCAGTCAATTGAGCTAGTGTGTTTTGTGTTATTGCTGCAAAATTCTAAATGAACAGTTCACATTGGCAAAGAGACAAAGATTTATGAATCTCATTTTTCCCAAATAATCATTATCATGATTTTTATAATTCAGATATGATAGCCCTAATAAGTCAGATTTCAAGCCTATTGTTTCTAGTGTCTACATGCATTTGGATGGCCTTCATCCAAACCTAGAAGACTGATCACAATCACATTTTCCCACCCCTGATGTTGTCTATCCCAGCTTGAACAACAAGATGATAACTATTTATTTATTTATTTATTTATTTATTTATTTATTTATTTAATAAAACTATGACCCCAAAGCCTCATTAAGAAAATTTATCAATTGGCACCTTCTTTTAATTTATGTAGTGGCAATATTCAGCAAAATTGTTCTACCTGTTTCAGGAACCATATTTTGAATGTTTTCATTTATAATCACAGTTTGAAATAATGATGTTCTTTATGAATAAAGAGTTTATATATTTTATTTATTTATTTAATTTTATTTATATGTGGCTAAAATAATATTTTTGTATCACATATATATGAGACCCAGAACATTATTTCCTATTGGTGTACAAATGCTATTATGACCAATTTCAAATAACCATTTATTAATATATAATCTGCTGTTAACATAATTTATCCAATGTTGCTTTTCAAACAGAAGTGCATACTAAGCAGCTTTGCTATAAAACAATGTAGTTATAGTATGAAGCTGGTTGGATTATAAATGCATTATGAGCAATGATAACATATTCATATAAGCATAGCAAAGCTTGAGAGTTTATCTGTATTTCAGAGGCGGTGATCTTAGAAAATGGGTATATTTAAAGTAATTACATTCTAATGTAATAAAAATTCCCAGACTTATCTTATATCTTTGGGTGTTGACTCCAACACTGGCAATTCATCTAATATCATTGTGCAATTAGCAGATTTTTTAAAAAGATTTTGATTGGATGTTTTGAACTATTATACAATGATACTACATTATATATTGTTATCTTGCACACCTCTCTTGGCAACTCTGCAAAAAAGGGTGTGTGTATAAAATAGATTAAGATGTCAATTCACACATAAATTATATTTACATCAAATTCATAGATCATTTTGAAATCACTTCCTGATTCATTCTTGATTTTTGTTATCATAGCTCTAGGCAGGAATGGTGGATAGTATTTTTGTGTTGTTTGTGGACAGGAATGGTGGGCGGTATTTTTGTGTTGCCTGTTGATTTATAAATGTGGAAAAGAATATATTTCAGATGGGAACTAAACTCTGTGATGATCAATGTGAATGAAGAAAATTGTGGCTTCTTTAGACATATCTGTTGGTATATGTTGTTTTTCAGCTGCCCTGAACATGCCTTATGGAGACTATCCATTTACTTTCAATATATCTAAGAGTAGGCTTCCATCTTACAAATAGTAAGTGTAACATTTTGCTCTTTTACAACAGCACAAAGCATAATGTATATGTTATAATTATAGTAATATTTCAATATAGGTGTATATCAGTGGTGGGTTGTTCCCGGTTTGGGCCGGCTCGCATGAATAGGTAGCGGTGACAATGTGACGTCACCGAACCGGTTCTACATGACCGGGAGCTGGCTACACCCGCGTGCCCGCACCTACTGTTCTCTGCGCTCGTGCACATGCACAGAACACTTTGTTGAGGTTTTTCCATCAAAAAAAGCTTCTGCGCATGCGCGGAAGCGCCCATTTAGCACATGCGTGCATGCCGAACGCATGCTCCGCGCACTCCGATCACATGCAAAGCGCGTGCACCTTTAGAACCGGCAGTAAAGGTAAGTAGAACCTACCCTTGGTGTATATAAATATATTATTGCTAGAAATAAGAGAAAGAAAATATGAGCACATTTTCTGTAATTATACTGCAAACAGTAGCCCTTTCAATAATTTTGGAGGTTCAAAAAAAAGGTAAAAATATTTGCAGAAGAGAAAGGGAACACATGGTCTTCAGAATGCTACTGAACCACAACTGCAACTAGCTTCAGTCAGATTAAGAAATGGTGAGGCTAGTAGAAATTGTAGTTCTGTAAGTATAGGAAGGATACAGATGTTTCAATCTTCTTCCTGGAATTTTCCAATTCATTAACTGACACTTTCTATCTTGGATGTTCAACATGGTTCTGTTGCCTATCCTATCATCCAGAAAAGAGAGCATGCCATCAGGAAAGGGGAAAAGAAATATTACTTTTAGCAATTTGGGGAAAAGGGATTTCAGGTCTCTCCTTCCCACAAATTTTAACCATGAAAATAAAATAAAATAAAATAATAAAATAGAATAGAATAATATTATTCCTTCCTCAGAAATTGAATATTACAAATGAACTTTGCAGAATCAGTTTCCTGTTTGAGAGCACTGTGCTGTGTAACTATTCCTTTATATGTGAAAAATAAATGAAAATAGTGAACCAGGATCACATAACTGGGCAAGAATTTTAGTTATACAACTAGGAGCAGAATTCCCATGACATTGAAATGTAAGATTTTTTTTTTACTAATCACATTGAAGCTCTTTTGCCATTTTAATTCTTGTGAGCCTCGTTTCATATTCAGCCATTTTACGTTCTCTCTCAATAGACATGACAAAGTGAAAAAAGTTACATGTTAGCTTCTAATTTTATATTTTACCCAAGCTGAAATTCAATTATCTTTCAAAGTTTATGCCTCTCCAAAGTGACCTATGCTACAATTGCCTATTAATTTCCACTGTTTCATTAGTAGCAAAGTTGTTGCAAAACTAAACAGAATTTTTGAATCACAAAACACTGTGGCTTTAGCATATTATTACCTCCTAAAACAGAGATGCAAAATATATGTCTTAATATTGTTGTTCAAGTATAACTTGTAAAACTCTACTTGTTGAACATAATAGGAAGTGAAAGAGCATCAAAGTTCCAAGACTTCAATCAAGTTTGCTGCTTAATCTGAAATGTATTGAAAATATAAATGTCTGCAAAGACTCATGTCATAAAATTTCTCCCTTTAAATTATGTAGTATAGGGAACATATGTGTAGAAGAATAATTATCATTATGGTGATGTTAAAATGTTTAAATTAAAATTCCTATAATTAAAACTAAACTTGTTTGTTTGGCCTGGTTTTTCTTTTTCTTCATGTACACCTCTTTGTTCTTTTACTTTATTACCCTAGCTTTTTACAGTATAAAGTGCCCAAAATTGAGAGTCAGACATTTTTTTTTAAATCTTCCTCTCTCTTTCACCCACCCCGCATGTATTGTCTCTGTCTCTGTTTCTGTCTGTCTGTCTCTCCCTCTCTTTCTCCCTCCCTCCCTCCCTCCCTCCCTCTATGTCTATGTCTATGTCTATGTCTATGTCTATGTCTATGTCTATGTCTGTGTATTACATTTCTTCATCTACCCTCCAAGGATTCACTTGTTTAATCCAGATTAAGAGCAGAAAAATATAAGCACCTAAACCTGAGCAGGGTGGATATACTCACGTTCACCTCAATCACACAGTGATAACCATTGAAAACTAGAAAATGCACCTTCTCCATTGTGGATACTGCCTTTTTGAACAGTATCATCCTGGAAATCTGCATAGCTTTCCCCTGCAATTGCTCCAAAAATCTTTGAAAGCCTGCCTTTGTTCTCATACCTGTGATTAGGATGGTTGTTGACCTAGAAAATGTTCCTTCTGAGTGATAGCCCTGCCTTTTGGAATGGTATCCCCCAATAAACCATACTGCTCCCATCTTACTGATTTACAAACTTACTGTCTTTACAGGGGTAAGTGGTCAACAGGGGGTGGTCAAATCCCTTTGGTGTTTAATATATTTCAGATGTTTTTCTGTATTCTGGAGTCAGTCTTCCAGTTTTTGAATTCCTTTTCTTTGAAGCCAGTCTGCATGTATCAAAGAAACAACAGTGTCAAACTAGATGCAGTGACCAAGGAATTGAAGTCTTCCCATTTTAACATGCATTGTACGGATCACGTGCTTTGATTATTTGTTCATACCCACTATTTTGATGTAATAGATGTCTCTGTTTGGAAACATATTCACTTCATATACATGAAAGTGGTTGTTGATGTACATCTTTTGTAGAATAGATGTAACTGTTTATTATTTTTATGGTTTATCATACAGTCAGACATAAAATGAGTCCTTCCCAAGTACCTTGAATCCTTCCCACATTTCTGAAATAGACAGATGTTGTTATTTGAGGGGGTTATCATGGCAGCATGAAAGCTGTTAGAAGTAAAGCTGCATTTTGCAATTGTCTGATGCAACTGGTGTTCTAATGACTGGACTTGCCCATGTAAATTGGCATTTCTGAGTTTTGACTTTAAGGTCTTATTCATTCTTGTTATCTATTCATTACTAACCTTTTTCCAGACTTAAGAGTCTTAAGAGTGCTTGAGGTTGCCAGCCCAGGTGATTGTTCTCCCTCAAACGTTTGATGTTATTTCCATAGGACACCTTGATTCCTTCAGGTTTCATTATTTTTCCCCATATTGATAAATGATGTCACATTTATCCAGGATATATTCCAGCAATATATTCGTTATATATTGTGTTGCGACAGTGTTGAGCAGCAATTCTACTTCACATGTAAAGGAGGAGAGATAGTTAGACAGATGTTTTTGATAGCATTGGCTTTACTTATTCAGTATTGTTGACAGAGGAATCAATGCAGTGACAAACAGTAGTGATGATAGTGAGCGTCCTTGAAAGATTCCTCTCTTGATGTTAACCTTTCCAAGTCATTCACCATTGACCATCAGATATGGTCCAAGTTTTATTTCCAAGTCACTGGGGGAGCTGGAAAATAAGTTTCAGCAGGGCCAGGAGCATGAGAGCCACAAGGAGAGCCACCTCAAAAATGATTTCCTGCGAATGCTGGCGCATGCGCAGGCCCTCCTGGAGACGCTGAGCGTCTCACCCAGCCTGCAGAAGAAGTACAAGCTGCTTGAGCTCACCGTCCAGACCCATGGTGCCTGCCTCAGCTGCCTCAAGACAGAATATTTCAAGGGCTGAGTGGCAGAGGGTGCCTCGCTGGGCTTCAAGCAACACTCTCTTTCCCCCTCCCTCAGTGGCCGGCCATGCCGGCGGTACTCTTGCTGGCCATGCTTCCCATGGAATTTCCTCCATCGCATTTCAACAGGGCATGGCAGGAGCTGGAAGTCAAGTAAGACATGCGTCTCGTTTCTCTGCCGTGTCTTACCTGACTTCCAGCTCCTGCCAGGCCCAGCAAGGCGGGGGGGGGGGGGAGAGAAGAGATGGCAAGGGGAGCCCTGTCTCCCTCCATGCATGTTGCTTCTCCACCACCCCACCTGCCACTTCCCTCACCGGCTGAGATCGACAAGCCAGATTCAGGGAACTGAATGCTCTGCCACCCTCCTGGAGGAGAAGAACATCAGAAATGGGCTGTCTTGCAGTGCCTCCTCTCTCTCTTCTTCTCCCGAGTGGCAGCAGTGTGTCCAGTTCACCGAATCTGGCCGGCTGATCTCAGGCGGCAGGGGCTCTGATCTTCCCCCTTTCTCCCCCCAGCACATGTATCTAAGTATTGGGGGGGGGCTTATTTTAATACATGTTCTCAAAAGCCAATTGGGCTTATTATCAGGACATGTCTTATTTTCAGGGAAACATGGTATCAGGGAGTCAAATGTCTTCTTGTAATCAATTTAAACTATAGTGAAGTTGGTTTTCCTTCTCTTACAATTTTCCCAAATCATTTTGTCAGTTATGCTGCATCTTTGCTGTTTCCAAATGGTTAGTAATTTGATACTTGTTGGTAAGCAGGTAATTGTCCTGCAGTTTCCTGGTGCTGCCACTTTTGTTGGATTTTTCATTATCAGGTAGCTTTGGGCAGATATTAATGAGTCTTCAAATTCACCTCCTAATGTGGCTAAACTCTTTGGCAATTAGTTGATGTAGACCAATCAAATATTTTAAGCAAAAATCATGCAGTTCATCGTCAAATAATGCTTACCAATTCTTGATCTTCCTTGCCCCTTTCTCCACCATTTCTGTTATTACAAGTTTCTTCTTTTCAGCTTCTTCTTTTATTATTTATTATTTTATTTTCTTTGTTAAATTTATTTGCTGCCCATTTTGTGGGGCTACTCTAGGCAGCTTACAACAAATATGGTAATAAAAAGTTGGATGGGTGGAGAGCAGAGAGGGAGGGGGGAAGATGCAGTCTGCCATCAATCCAGGCTCCTGTGGAAAGAACGTAGCCTGGAAGCAGATCTTATGCTAGAGGGTAGGATGTTCCAAAGGTTGAGCACTGTGGTAGAGAAGGCTCCTCTACTGCTGACTCCTCATGGTTTGCCTGCACAATCTGAGCTATTTTAGCAAGGTTCAATTTTTTTGTCCTGGGTAGACTTTTGCAGTTCTTCCAATTCAACTTATATGATTATTTTATTTTGTGTTATAAAGCAATGTTGATCTGCTAGCCTTTGTTCTGTTATTTGATTCCAGGTGTTGTTGTTTCTAGAACTGGTGTCTTCTTTCAAATATCCTCTTTTCACTGATTTGTAATATCAAATTATTATTTCTTTGTTTTTACTCTTTGTATATTTGTGATACATAAACAATATTTTCCCAGTACTGCAGCTGCTGACCCTGGTTACTCAGTTAACAGTCATGAGTAGTTTAATCCACTTGTCACTAGATGTCCAGGAACTCCAATACACAGCACAATTTTTGTTGACCCAGTCAACAAGCAGTTCAGTATAGGTTTGTGTAAATTGTGCCTCACTACACTGAAATGGGAGAGATGGTCTTCATATATCTCCTATAATGAGACCTCTCCAGTATGGCTAAACCTCTGCATAGCTCTCATCTTCCTTGAGCAGGCAGTTTAACAACCAGGTCAAGTTAATGCCTCATTGGGGAGTTAATTATTATTATTTTCCACAGTCTTACCTTGGAAAATATAGAACACTTATATCACTTGACTTAAAAAAAAATATGTTATGTTTGACATATCTGTCTTGACATATTATTATGACGTTATTGTGAAGTGTATATAGAAAAAATAACAGCATTAAAAATTAGAGTTTTAAGTACCATATTTTTTGGAGTATAAGACACACCTTTTTCCTCCCTAAAAGGGAGTGAAAAGTCAGGTGCTTCTTATACATCGAATGTAGCCTCATCTGGTCCCCACCCTTTGGCCTCAATTTACCTCCTTAGAACAAGCAGAAACAG
>JANHFM010001491.1:83826-99963 GCA_032468115.1 Grayia smithii | reverse complement strand
CTATTCTATTCTATTCTATTCTATTCTATTCTATTCTATTCTATTCTATTCTATTCTATTCTATTCTATTCTAATATACCAAAAGGAGAAAGTAGTTGGAAAGATGAGAGGAGTCTAGCTATGGAGTTTCTATGGTGGGAAGTGTCCCATGGCTTCTACAGAAGGTTCAGTGGTCCATCCTTCAACTTTGGCTCATTGTCAATCTTAAGAAAAGGACACATCTCACCTGCCTTGGACTTTATTTATCTTTTCACACTTCAGACATTACTTTTCAAGGTGAAAAGATTCATATATGTCATTAAAAAAATGGATTGGACAACTGCCAGAATCATTCACTGTTATACTTGACAGGTGAGGGTAGGCTCCGTGCATTAATTTTAATTTTTAAAAAATCTGTCCGTGTTTGCAACTTTCTAAAACTCTTGAAATGTCAAGAATGAAGCTTTATTCTCTCTTTTCTTTTTCTTCCAAGGAATCCTCCCATATTTCTGTTTCAGATGACCTTTTGCTGAATGACTCATTGTTGATATTGACAACAACTTTACGCTCAAAATACCACCTCGATTTATAAACGAATACTCAAAAAAGTTGTGAAAACACCAGGAGCTGCTTGAAATGGCAATCAGTGCAGTGAAATGCATCTCTCTGTGAGAGTTGGGGTGATGTACACCCCAGGCCAGAGAAGGGTGTGAGGAAAAAAAGCACCTTAATGATTTAATTCACTCTCAATCTTTTGCACACAAGTAAATATAAGGATTGCTGTGGGGTCATTTAAGCCTCAAGTTAGCTACCTTTTTCATACCTTGTTCTTTTTTTCCTACTAGAAGTTCTCTAGATTCAACTTAAAATCAGTGTGGACTTACGTCATAGTAGTTATTATGATTGGGATCTATTGATAAAACCATGAGGAATAAAAAATACACTTTGGCTGACAACAAGGCTTCCATCACTGAGTGAGATGGCCAAGAAAGGACAAAATTGCCCTTTTTCTGAATGCATCCTGGTGTTTCAGAGAGCTGGGCATGTAAAGCTTATTGGAGGATTAAATAAGAGACTGAGTTCATCACAACCATTTAGAGCAGCTCTACTGGCTGGGGAATTCTGGGAGTTGAAGTCCACACATCTTCCAGTGGCCAAGGTTGAGAAACACTGATTTAGAGTAAGAGAAACATGAAACACACCTATGAATGTCAGGAACTAGCACGAACTACACGCTACAGGTCAAAACGTCCCAAAGATTTGAAGAAGATGAAATGAATGAAATGGAATGAAAACCTTTATTTTAGTTCAGGAACAGGAGCTGTGATAAGCCATGGAAAATTGCTCAGCCTGTGAGGCTAATTCATAACTCTTCCTAGCTGGATTCTATTGCTTTCTCTTCTCAAATGTCTCCTTGGGAGACCAACTTACGCTTTCCGTCACTTGTAAGTGGAAGTTACACATTTACATTCTCCATATTCCTGCTCAGAAACCCACGGACAATGAAGGTGATATTTTAAAAAATGACAACAATAAAGAGAGCGTTCCCCATGTTTTCCTGGATTATGCCAAAGAACTGAAAACAAGATCCACAATGTATTTGTAGAGTGGGTTATTTCCATGGCCTTGGATCTGACCTTCAAAACTGGTTAGAGCTCACTCCTCTTTTTTAATTAATAGAACATAGAACAATAGAGTCGGAAGGGACTTCTACTGGAGCAGAAGACCCTACATCATTTCAAACAAAGGTTGTTCTGAAAGCCTGCAAGGATGAACCACCCACAACTCTGAAGACAAGTTTCCATTCTCACTGTTAGGAAATTTCTCCTTAGCTCTAGGTTGCTTCTCTCTTTGGTTAGTTTCCATCCATTGCTTCTTGTCCTGCATTTTGATGCTTTGGAAAATCATTTGACCACCCCTCGTCTTTCTACGAGGTCCTCAAATATTGGAAAATTGCTATTATGTGTCCCCTAGCCCTTCTTTTCTTTAGACTAGACATACCCAATTCCTGTAACCGTTTTAGCCTCCAGTCACCTAATCACTTTTGTTGCTCTTATCTGCAGAGAAGATTTAGTAAAATCTTAGAGAAGATTTTATTATACTAAAATACTTGAAGATTTTACTATAGTACTCATACAGTAGTAGAATCTTAAAGTTCCTCCTTTCTGCCTCTAATATTCACTGACAGTTTGAGTATCTGATGAACTTCCAATCTCCATCTCTTTATTACATTGGTTGATGGTCTCCTTGTAAGAGATGTTGGACTTGAACCTTCAGTGTTGAATGGCTTTCTCCATCTCTGCCTTTTCATTCCTTCCCTCTCAGACCTTCATTTTAATCCACCAAAACATCTGTTCTTTGCCATTTCAGCGGATGCTTCTTAAGCAAAAGGTTCTCCTGTAAGAATAAATTATGCTCCTACTTTTCTCTGCTTGTCTAAAAGCTGAAAGATTTCCGTTGACCTTGGACTTCTGCTGCTCATAAATAGTCTCTCTATGGCAGAATAACTTCTTTCTCTTCTTAAGATACAAATCTCAATTAATTTAGTTTTTCCCCACAATTACTTTGCTTAGCAGTGACCCAAACCCTACTTAATTTTGTAACAGTGATTTAAGACACAGATGGCTATATTTTTTTTTATTCCAGAGAACAATATTTTCATATTAAAGAAAAATCAATGGCAACTACATCCCAGAAAAGTCCTGTCAACCAAAGATCTAAGACACCATCCTTTGCAGAAGACTAACGAAATTGCAGTTGCTTCGGTCAACGGCAAAGCAACCTGGGCAAAATTGGGTATAAATTGCCTGTAAATCGTGGTTTAATCGTCACAGCGAAAGGAATACCAACAGAATGCGTCCTTGCTAAAATCAGCTCTAGCTTGGTTTGCTGTATGTCTGCGTTTTAAATCTTCCCGCGCCATGCCTCCCCCCCATCAGCTGCGATTGATTGATTAACGTGTCTGTCGTCATCTCTTGCTTCTACGCATGTGCAAAGCGCCTGCGGATGTCGGGGGAGACTTCATCCAGCTTCGTATCCACCACCAACACCCAAGGTGCTCCCCACCCCACTATATGTGCTTGTGGATTTCGTTTTTGTATTGTCGCGGTTCGGACTTCGGACCCGACAGTCGGCCCTCCTCACCAGGATCCTTTCTGAAAGGATGGAAAAACATGGTTATTGTTTAGGTTTCCAAGGAAAGCGTTTGTAGAATTTACGTATAAGTCGAGGTGCGTTGACGTCCCGGGCGTCAACCCATGACGTGTCAGCTATAGAGTATCCCTTCCATACAACTGGGAATTTATTTCGTCCCTTTACGATCTTGCTGTCTAGGATTCCTTCTATTTCAAAATGGTCTCCTTTTACTGGCCCAGGGGTTTTATTAGTGGAAATGGTCTCAGCTGGTTTCAATAAACTACAGTGGAACACTGGATGGAGCTTACCTAAAGAGGATGGTAAGTGTAATTTAATGGTAACGGGATTAATGACGTGACTAATTGTAAACGGTCCTAAATATTTTGGAGCTAGTTTTTAACAGGGAACTTTCAACTTTATATATTTCGTAGACAGATACACCTTGTCTCCTACTTTAAATGGTTGTTGTAGTTTTCGTTTACGATCTGCGTATTTCTTATTTTCCTTAAATGCTTGGTCTAGTGTTTTCTCAACTAGTGCCCATGTTCCCCGGATTTTCCTACCCCAATCTGAACATTCGGGAACATTCGTCTTGGGGGTTTGCTTCTAATTCGGGAATGGGGACGAACTCCCGGCCCGTAACTATACGAAAGGGGCTATATCCGGTACTCCGGTGTACTGAATTATTGTACGCTACTTCTGCGAAAGGGATGAGTTCTGACCAATCTTCTTGACAACATGAGACATAATGGTGTAGGTACCCCTCAATCATAGCATTGGTCCTCTCCGCCACCCCATTAGTGTTTGGGTGGTATGCCAAGCTCAACCCCTGTGATGACCCAATCATCCTAATAAAATGTCACCAGAATTTGGTGGTAAATTGGACTCCCCTGTCTGAGATTATTTTTCGTGGAACTCCGTGTAGTCGATATATATGGCGGATAAACAACATAGCCAGCTGTCGGGCTGAGGGTAAACCCTTACAGGGGATGAAGTACGCTTGTCTGGAGAAAAGATCTATTACTGTCCAGATTACTGTAAACCCTGCGCTTCTTGGTAGATCGACAATAAAGTCCATTGCAATGTCATCCCATGGATGTCGCGGATTGGCGACGGGGTGTAGCAAACCAGGAGGACACCCTACCTGTGGTTTAGTAGTTACACAAACAGGACATTGTTTGGTGTACTTCTTCACCTCAGTTCTCAATCCTGGCCACCAGAATTGTTGCCGCACCAAATGTAAAGTTTTCAGGAAACCAAAATGCCCAGCACTTTTGTCATCATGGCATTTATGTAATATGAGATGTCTGGATTTGTGGGGTATGTACATTTTTTCTCCTCGCCAAGCAAAACCATTTCAAAAAGTAACTACCTCCTGATGGTCTTTTAACCACTCATCCTCAACCATTGCCTGCTTTATCTCCTCTTGCCATGTGTCCTTTTGTTCTACTTGTTTACTCTGATTCCCTCCCTCTATGGCATCCTTTTGCCTAGACTGAGTTACTATATGGGGAGGTATTAAGGCTTGTATTACCTCCTCTTTTTCACTATTATATTGAGGCATTCACGAGAGAGAGTCAGCTAGGAAATTACGTCCAGCAGGAATATAACATAAGTGGAAATTGAAATGATGGAAGTACTGCACCCACCTCATTTGTTTGGGAGATAGACGTCTGGGCTTTTGTAATGCCTTCAGGTTTTTATGGTCTGTCCAGATCTCAAACCGGTGTTGGGACCCTTCTAATAAATGTCGCCATATTTCTAATGCCCAGCGTACAGCGAAGGCCTCCTTTTCCCAAATCACCCATCTTCTTTCAGTGATTGACAGCTTTCGTGACGTGTACACAACTGGCTGTAATACTTTATCCTTATTTGTTTGTAGTAGCACCGCCGCTACTGCCACATCGCTTGCATCCGCCTGCACTATGAATGGCTGTGTAGGATCGGGGTGTTTTAACACCGATTCCTGTGTAAACAGTTGTTTTAATGACTCGAATGCCCTCTGGCAATTAGGCGTCCAATTCAATACTCGGGATGGTTGAGGTTTACCGGCCTGGTGCTTAGTTCTCAATAATTCGGTAAACGGCAAAGCAACCTGGGCAAAATTGGGTATAAATTGCCTGTAAAAGTTAGCAAATCCAAGGAAGCTTTGGAGTTGACGTCTCATTCTGGGAGGTTACCATTCAGCAACCGCTTGCACCTTACATGGATCCATTTCAATACCCTTTTGAGAGATGCAATATCCCAAATAATCAATCGCAGATTTATGGAACTCGCATTTTGATAATTTGATAAATAGTTTGGCCTCCCATAATTTCTGCAGAACCTTTCGGACAAGTAGCACATGGTCTTCCATATTAGTACTGTAGATTAAAATATCGTCCAGATAAACTAGAACCCCCCTGTATAGATGGTCATGTAGTACCCCGTTAATGACCTGCATAAATACGGCTGGAGCACCTTGGAGTCCGAAAGGCATGACTCGAAATTGGTAACTCCCGAGTGGACAATTGAATGTCGTTTTCCATTCATCCCTACGTTTTATCTGTACTCTATAATACGCTTCCCGTAAATCCAACTTGGTAAAGATCTTTCCCGTGGCCAGAGTGGACAGCAGGTCTCTGATCAAGGGTAGAGGGTATAATGGTTCCATACAAATGGCATTTAAACCCCTAAAGTCCACGCAGAGCCTTAAACCACCGTCCTTCTTTTCCCTAAACATTACGGGGGCAGCGATATGTGACCTACTGGGTTGTATGAAACCCCTGTGCAGGTTTTTATCAATATAGGCTGGAAGCTCTATCAACTCTTTTGGTGTCATCGAATACATCCTAGGTTTAGGGAATTTGGCCCCAGGTAGTAGTTCGATAGCGCAATCCGTAGATCTATGGGGTGGCAGAACTTCACACTCTTCCTCACTGAAAACACCCCCCCAAATCGTGTTAGACCTGCGGGATGTTAGTGAGAGCTTCCTGATTAGTCGCTCTTTTCCCCAGGTCCGCGGTAGGCTGTTTTCGAAGCAATGGCGGCTCAGGTGTTGGATCGGGGCCTAATCCCAACCTTATCCTCCTATATCCCCCTTTCCACCATAGAACTGGTCGCCATTTGTCTAGCCAGGCTAAACCTAGAATAACGGGTTCTACCATGTTCTCAACTACGATAAAGCGGATTAACTCCCAGTGTTCCGCTATTTCCATTCGCACTAACTCAGTAACGTGGGTTGCTGGGCGTCCACCCAATAACGTCCCATCCATCTGCTCGAAAGCAATGGGGGTTTTCAGCTCCCTTGTCCTTAACCCTAATGAACGGACAATCTCTACTTTGATAAGGCATCGTGTACAGCCTGAATCAAGCAAAGCCCCTGCTTCCTGACGAGCCCCAGTCCACTGGTTACATATATTCACTCTTATGGTAAAAGGAACGACTGGAGCACTTACCATTGGGTCGCTTTCAGCATCATCATCAGTC
The DNA here is from genome assembly GCA_032468115.1 of Grayia smithii. Lineage (NCBI taxonomy): Eukaryota > Metazoa > Chordata > Lepidosauria > Squamata > Grayiidae > Grayia > Grayia smithii. The sequence goes on along the minus strand of JANHFM010001491.1, from coordinate 93,381 downwards.
TCGACAATTAATCCCTTCGTCATATCCTCTGTAGACACTTCACCGGATTCCAACCCTTGGGTCTCCAGACATCTTGGACTACATACTGGTATACGTCCTTTGTCCATGGTTGACCTGGCTTTAGCTGTTTCCCGTGGTGTTGATAGTGGTTTGTTAGGTGTCTTGGTGGAGGAAATGGACATTCGGCAGCTCGATGTCCCAGTTGATCACATCGGAAACACCTAAACCGTTGTCTTTGACTACTACCCTCCTGCAGACCAGGTCTCCATGGGCTCCAGTCTATACCTGGTGGAGGCTGTTTTCCTACACTCCTAAAAGGTGTTTTACCCACCGTGCTATCTCCTCAAACCCTAAAGTCTCTAAGACTGACATCAAGGTCTATGGCCGCCTTAAACCATTCAGTTAATCTTGTGAGAAGTCCTCAATATATGCATCCCTGTCTAATATCCCTATCCAGGCCCAACTGGAATTGATGCACAAGAAGGCGTTTGGGCCAGGAACTCAAGGTTTGAAGAAGACATAGCAATAGCAATAGCTCTTAGATTGATATACCGCTTCATAGTGCTTTACAGCCCTCTACAGAGTCAGCATATTGTCCCCAATGATCTGGGTCCTCATTTTATTGACCTTGGAAGGATGGAAGGATGAGTCAACCTTGAACCTGGTGACATTCGATCTATCAAATGGCAGGCAGCCAGCAGCCAGAAGAAGTAGCCTACACTACTCCATTCTAACCACTGCACCATCGTGGCTCTATGGTGTTGTGGAATTCATCCATGAGCACAGAGGTGACTTTGCAGTTTTAATCTAGCACAGACCAGAACACTGGGGACAATGGAAATCCATTGTTGTAGTAATTGCAAGTGATGCTATTTTCTATCAGTTTTGCATGGTGCCTGTCTACAAAGCTGGTAGAGGCTTCATAGATCAGGGTTCGCCAGTGGTTGTTCATTCTGTTGATGGCTTATCCATCTTACGGTGCTTTAAAATTGCACATGGCTTAGGTCAAGACTATTTTTAAAAAATGCAACAATATACATACAATATAAGAATATCAATAATAGCTTGAACAATTATCATTGTTTAAGTGTACTTTAGCTGTATGCTGTTCAGGTTCATTCTGAGAGTGAGATGATAAATTTGATAAATAAATTTTACAATACTTTTACAATACAACTATTACAATAGCAATTATTCTATAATTAGTAAAGGTTTTCAGATACAAAGGCTATAACAAGATTGGAATTCAGTTTAATGATGGAAAACCATTCTGCAAAAATGAAAGTAAAACTATTTTATTAATATAATCATCAATCTATAGTAAAAGCTCTTTTTTAATTTAGTTGTAAAAGAATTAAATGTATTCCTTTTGTCATATATTACTTATTAATCATGGCTTTATCTCTAAATATGTCTATTTTCCCATTATTCATTTGTAATCAAATATATATTTTAAAAAAGGACACACAATCTGCTCTAATAAAATATATATAATGAAAAGTATGGCACTGAACACCTGTCCTGTATATATTGTTAGCATCCTTTAAATACAGAATTTGTTGGGGTTTTGATCTGATGGAAATGTTAGCCTAATTAACAACTAAAATGGAAATATATTCAGTTTTTCTGTTACACCTGAAGATTTATGGGGGGTAAAAACTGAACGTATAGATAATTGTATAGAATCCTGCTAAATCATCAATTGTATTAGATTACTTAGGCAGTCTATAAATTCTTAATTTGGGGCCCCAGGAGTCCCTGTTTTGGAACAAAGTATTTTTTATCTGTCTCAGCAGTATAATGTTGAAACCAATTTCTCTTAAATCATTTATTTCATTGCACAGTCTGAGATATTTCAAAGTGAATTTTAACTGTTGCAAGAGGAAATTATAGAAAAAGAACTTTAAGTGTTCACTTATGGGGAATAATATAATCCACTGGATTGGCATTGGTCTCTGTACCTAAAAAAGCTTGAAATTCTCTAATCTCAACAAAGAGTCAGTAAGTGAACATGGGGAAGGAAAGTCAGAAGAAAAAAATGTGCTTTCAATGTGAGGCTGAGAATCTGAATCTCGCCAATACACTATTTCCCCATTGTCACCATTTAGTTTATTTCATTGCATATTGGCAACTTCCTCAAATCAGAACTGAATGGGGGTTCGCTAGTTTTATCATCACCACAAAACCTCCTAGAAGCTGCTGGGATAGCAGAGCAAAAACCAAACTTTTTTGTTTGGTCATGTGGGACAGGGCCTAATATGGGTTAAAATTATGTCCTTAAGGCTTGAAAATATTTAAGACATTCATATTATTCCTTCTTACATTAACCACCTCACACAGTGATGTGTGTGGCAACTAACAACAAAACTTCTTTCTCATCTCAAATTTAAAGGGTAGATCCAGGCAAAAATAAAATCTTCTGTTCTTGTGCTACTCAGTATAAGATTTGCTCAATTAATCTAAAGCAAATCCAGAATTCAGGATTACACAACAGAAGCTTCTCAACATTTGGAATATTTTTTCAAGCTTTCTTCCATGTTTGACTTAGCACCTAGCTTGTTGAATTAATTGACATATAAAGTGGGATATCAATCTAACAATCCTCCACAGATTAATCTGATTTTCTTTGAAGCCATTCTAGTAACTGATGGATCCACACTTGATTTTAAATATTTGTTATGCATTATCTCCCCCCCATTCATGCAAAAAAAAAAATCATCTAATTTATAATGAAATGTACTAGTGCTTGGTTTATTTGGATGACCCTGGATTCTAATCTTGGAGCATATGAGGCAGAGATAGAGCAAATTGTGCTAGAGGTGGCAAATATTCATAAATAGTTGCTGGTAGACAAAGAGGTTCAACAACATACTTTGGTTACTTTAAAGGCACCTAGAGGGCTTCCATTGCTTTAAACTACCACACAGGTATGAAATAGACATTTCTATCACAATTATTTACACTTCCATTAAATATAAGCTTGTAAATGCAATGGCTGTCTTTTTCTTGTTGATAATTTTAATTTTAACCTAGTATGAATGAAAATACAAATCCCCTCTGAATTCTATTATTAGCAGTATAAATTTCAAATGCCCAGATGGTGTGGTCTCCTAACGCAATTCTTATTTCTTAAATTCTCTTGGGATTTTAAAGTACAATTTATTATTCCAAGAGCAAACAATATCATAATTTCAGTCTTGCTCTATCCTGTGTTCTATTAGCTATAGAAAAGTTGATGCAATCTTTATAGAATTTAGAATACTGTTCAAATGCAAATTTCCATAGCTAGGGCCATATCTGGGATAACTTTAGTCATGTTTACTGGTTTTAAACAGCATATATGCGAGATTAAAAAATTTCTGAAGATAGATCAAGACTAGCCTAATATGCAGTAATTTTGCCCAAGGTTTGAGTAGCATAACATGGTAGCTGCCAACTCTCACATTTTCTGCAAATTTACTTATACAAAATGAATATACCAAGAGTTATTCATGCCTTTCTAGCATAAATAATTCTAACATGATGCTTCTTTTGAAGACTGCTTTGGAACCTCAACAGCAGGAGTACTGACTAACGATATGATGAAATATTTTATCTGCCTTAAAAAAATAATTACTCTATTTTCAGGCAAAATTCAAATTGTTACATTTTCCTTGTTACACTTTAAACCAAAGGGCTCAGAATGCTTCAAATATTGAGACCTCATGCCTAAACCTAAGCATTAATCCCAATGCTTTCTGTTCTCAGGGGACCTTCTTTATTGTGGCATCCAATTTAGAAGTGCTTTAGGAATTATCTAGTAAGAGCTTTAATGTCTTTCAACTATAGAGCACTATCCTATTTTTAACAATTACTCATTAACATCTTGTTTATGACTGTGCTGTAATGTAACTTTTTTCTCTGCAGTTTTCTTGGCAAGATTTCAGATATAGTTTGCTATTGCTTTCTTCCTAAGGCTAAGAAGGAGCAATTGGCACAAGGTGATATGGCCGGTTTTGGGCCAAAGAAGGTACTAAAAGGGTCTCCTGTTTTCTAGTCATCAAACTTTATTCTTTATACTTTAGTCATTAAACTACACTGGCTCCATAATATAACTATTGCTGTCATATTTTGAAGGTTCCTTTGCTGTTTTTCATCTCTGCTGTTTGTAAATATTGTTTGTTATATTTTATAAATATTCACTTTTAATATTTTAAAAACGTGATCAAGAAAAAGGTAGAAAGGAAATCTAGCAATATAGTTGAATACAAATTGGAAATACCATCACGGTACTGACACATATTAAAGTATATTTAACAATCTATGATTTCAGGACTGTTATTTATTATTCTATAATTAATGAAAGTAACCAACATTGGTGTAATATGTATTATACAAATAATGAAATGTGGGACTAGGGATGACATGGTAGCAGTGTTCCAATATCTAAGTAAGGTGGTGCAGTAGTTAGAATGCAGTACTGCAGGCTAAATCACTGCTCATTCTAGGAGTTTGATTCTAAATGGCTCAAGGTTGACTCAGCCTTCCATCTTTCTGAGGTCAGTAAAATGAGGATCTGGATTGTTGGGAGCAATATGCTGACTGTAAACCACTTGGAAAGGGCTGGAAAGCACAATGAAGTGGTATATAAGTCTAAGGGGCTGCCACAAAGAAGAGAGGGTCAATCTATTCTCTTAAAGCACCTGAAGGCAGATCAAGGAGCAATGGGTGGAAAATAATTAAAGAGAGAAACAACCTAGAATTAAGAACTAGAAAAAGTTTCTGACAGTTAAAACAATTAATCAGTGAAATGACTTGCCTCCAGAAGTTGTGGGTGCTCCAACACTGGCGGTTTTTAAGAAGAGATTGGACAGACATTTATCTGAAATGGAATAGGGTTTCCTGCTTGAGCAGGGGGGTTGGAATGGATGACCTCCAAGAATAAGCTCTGTTATTCTGTTATTCTATATGCACAATTATAATTGATGGAAGTTTTCATATTGAATTAAATTCTGTATCAGACTTGTTTTTCAAATATAAGATTATTTTTACATTGATGAATACTGCTAGTGCTACAGCTCAGTTTGCCATTCTCCTATGGAATTTCTAGTAAAAGGCAAAAATGTTCCTGCCAATTGATATCAACTAGGAAGCCAAATGACCATACCTTATAGAGATATATGGTTTGGCGACATTTAAAAGAAAAATATCTGGCAAGAAGACTTTTCTTATATTTTAGTTTAGATTTTAGTCCTTTGACAGATTTTAGTGGATGCATTTTAAAATAAGCTAGAAGATTAAGACAGAAAGAGAAATTGGTTGAAGATCTACAGAAGGAATTAAATAAATTATAAGAAAATACATTGTCAGTTTTGGAAGACAGTTCCTAACTGCCACATATTTTAGCCTGGGAAATTAGGAGATGGGTTTTGTTGGAGCAGTAGAAAATTAGTCATAACAATATTTTGTATTCAAAGACACTTGCATCTGCTGAAGACTGCCTAGAAATTGTATCCAATTGAATGTGAAGAGTTTATTGGGTTATGTGATGAACTTGTGGGTGTGGGGCTGTGAACTGTTAGCTGGGTGGAGAAAACCTGAAAGCTTTCAGATTCAGGTTTTCACAGATGTGCCAACATGACATCTCTAATAAATTGGAACTTTGAGAACCTCAGGCCTCTGAGTTTTATTTCATTGGGGGTGTTCCTTGGAACCCTGACATACATATGTACAGTCTGTGAGAACAGAGGGCAGGTCATGGAGGTGGAAACAGCAATGGCAGCTACAATCAGTTCCAGCCAGTGTCTCAGGGTGGAGAGCAGGTCTTGTGTCTCCCTGAGCAACCGAGGGGTGTGCAGTACCAACAAGGGCTGGAAGAAGCTCCCATGAGACCCAGCAAGTACAGGGGCGCTTCGCTCCCACTCTGGAATATGGAACGAGTCTCCAGCTCCTGCTGTCGCTCTTACATGCCTCAGGTGAGGAGTGACTGGGAGGTAGCAGGCAAGGGGCAGGGCCAGCCGGTGGTGGGAACACCGACAGGGAGCCAGAGCTGAGGGGCAAAAGTCACATGCGGCTCCAGAGCTGTGGGTTGCCAACACCCAGTCCAAGCCATGACATTTTTCAAGATTTACTGTCTATATGGGAAGTAGCTAAATCCTTAAATATAGAATCAGTATTATATGTACTCAGCTATTTTGTATCCTTGATCTACAATCAGAATTGAACCTCTTGCTGTACAAATTATTGTAAAAGACATACATTATTTCCATCCTGCATATACCAGACTAAATGATATAAGAATGGTTTATTGGATTTGTTCATCTAATACCATAAAATACTATTTTTGAGGAACTTAAAATAATATCGGGTGAAAATAAATAAATATCCCATGAGTACTTACCAAAGGTTTGCTATTTAACAAGCTGAATTCTTTTTATAATTGACAGCATTCTCTTCTACTTTATCCACTTAACTGAACCTGAAAATATGACCTACTGACTAACAATGAGTAACTTCAATACAGACAGATGTTTTTCTTCTGCTTGAAAGATTAGCAATTTATGTGTTAAGCTTAGTATCCCTTTGAGTATCTTCACTGAAAACTTTGTTGTTGCTTTTTTTCACTGAGAACTTTGTTATTGCTGTACATGTTTAATGAAGTTGGCTGTTGAATAATTTGGTTGCTCTGAAATAGTTTTTATGATGGGTCATTAAGAAGAATTAAAGAAGTGATTGAAGCAAGTTAAAATATTTTGGCCAGCTAGACAACTTGATTCCAAATTACTGTCCTTACTATATCACACCATGAGTTTGCAATATGTACATGCTGTTTAACTGATGCTTGTAAATACTGAAGAAGAAGAAAAACTGAAAATTAAAACAAAATGCCTAGGCTTCAACAGTAAATATAAATTATTAATAAACTTCTCATAAAAATCTAACTAAAAAGCTTTCATAGGATATTTTACTGTAATGTTCGAACACACAATTGACTGGAGAAAATAAAGCCTGTTAGCTCTGCTTTGTATGCCACATGATGATGGTGTCAGTTCCAGCTGAATGGTAATGTGCCTAATTATTATTGTCTGTTGGTAGCTATTCATGCCATACTGTTCTAGAATCCTTTACAAGTTACTTATAACAGAATCAAAGGACTGGAAGAGACTTGGAGGTCTTATAGTCCAAGCAGGAGACTGTCAGCCTGGACAAATGGTTATCCAATCTTTTCTTGAAGGCCTGCAGCAATGGAGCACCCACAATTCCAGGAGCCAAGCTAGTCCATTGATTATTTTTTCTTACAGTCAGGAAATTTCTCTTTAGTTCCAGGTTGAATTTCTCTTTAAGAGAGTTTTACATTCATTGCTTCTTGTCCTGCCCTCAGGTGCTTTGGAGAATAACTTGAACTCCTCCACCCTGTGACTGAGTACTAGAAGATAGATACCATGTCACCCTTAATCTTTCTCTTCATTAGGCTCGACATGCCTAGTTCCATTAACAGTTTGTTATATGCTTTAGCCTCTAGGCCCTTTATCATCTTTGTTGCTGTTCTCGGCACTGTTTCTAGGGTCTCAGCATCTATTTTTGTATTGTAGTGACCAGAATTGGATGCAGTATTCAAAATATGGCCTCACCAGTGCAATAGATTAGTACTATCTTTTCTTGTGTTCTTGATCCTATTTTTGATCCTATTCCTTTGTTGATGCATTTACTTTTGCAGCACACTTCTGGCTCATACTTAAGTGATGATCCCCTGGGACACCAAGATCCCTCTCACAGTTACTATAGTTGAACCAGGTATTGCCTATTCTGTACCTATGCATTTTATTATTTCTGTTTAAGTGCAGGACTTTCCTTTTCTCACTACTGATCTGCATCTTGTTGGATAGGGCCCAAATTTCAAGTCTTTCAAGATCTGAACATTTTCTTACAAAGTATTGGCAGTTCCATCCAGATAGGTGTCATCTGCAAATTTGATAAGTTGCCCTTCTATCCCCTCATCTAGATAATTTTTGAAGATGTTGAAGAACACTGGGCCCAAGACAGAATCTTCTGATATGTAAATATAGTTCCATTAATGCTGAATGAAGTTGATCAGCCAACTAAATTCATCTGGTGATGGTACTGTCTATTCCACATTGTTCTATCTTACAAAAAGTGAGCTGTGGTCTACTTTGTCAAATGCCTTATTGAACTCCAAGTAAAGATTTCCTTGATCCACTAATTTAATCACTTTATCAAAGAAGGCAATAAGGTTTTTCTGTTTATAACAAACCCATGCTCACTTTGTTCATTTCTAGGTGTTCACAAATCTGCAGCTTGATTATTTTTTCTAGGATTTTCCCAGTATTGATGTCAAGCTGATTCGTCTATAATTTCCTGGATCCACTCTTTTCCCTTCTTGAAGACTAGAATTTTTTCATGCAATATCATCATCTAACAGCAGCAGCATCCAACATACATTTGGACATTTAGAATAGATGCTTCCAAGGGAATGGCGTGTGTGTGTGTCTGTGTGTCTGTGTGTCTGTGTCTGTGTCTGCATCTGCATGTGCATCCCTATCTGTACATCTATGATGGATGAATATTTAACAGTGATTGGTTAATTTCTGTGTGGATTGGAACTACTGCAATCTCCTGTATTGCAGTCCTCAGAAGGAGATACAGAGATAAGTGTAGAATATCAAGTCCATCAGCAAACATGTTCTTTTTTTCCCCCATGTCTGTTATACCATGTCAGACTGCTGCTAGCTCCAGATGGCAAGTCTCCGTGCCAGTAATAACATATTCTCTGATCCAAGAATGAAACTAATAAACATTGATAGCACCACTCTTCACTTCAATTACAGCATGGAAAATATGAAATGAAATGTAGGAAGAACAAACATAGTGCCATAAATATAATTTTATATCATTCACAATATTTTTAAATCACCCTTAAGTTAAAACTTAACCTTTTAAGGTAATATCTATTAAGTAACATAAATAATAAGGAAAATAACTGTTAATATGAAGCTGAAGAAATAAAGCCACAAATCCAGTAAAACAATGTTACTACTTGCTACATAATTAGAGCAGCCATAAACATATTTATGAAAATGCCAAATGAAATATAAGTTTTTCAGCTGCTCTAGGCATGTGAATAAAGAGCATTGAGCATATCTCAAATGGCAACATCATCCAAGTCTTTGTTGATTTTTAAAATCTATAGTGTAATTCAAATTGGATACAAAACTGCAGAACTCTAAATAACATAGAATTTGTCATTAACATTGACAAAAGAACAATTTTTAAAAAAGGAACCTTTTAGGGACACTTTGTAGGCTGTTGTAACCCATTGCATTGAAATATAAGAATAAATAAAACACTGCCCAATTATCTTAATTTTATTGCTAGGGAATCTTGTGTTTGTCAAACTCTATCAACCTTAACATAACAGTTTATAATCAGGAATATCAAATAAAAATCCCAAAATATTTGAAGCCACATGTTTTCCTTCTGTGTATCATTTGGAATATACAGTTTCTTTTAACAGTATAAATAAAAACTTATGTCAAAAATACATATATTTTATGTCAA
>JANHFM010001491.1:54152-65951 GCA_032468115.1 Grayia smithii | reverse complement strand
AGGCAGCCTTTTATATTTTTTTCCTCTTCCTTCTATGTAAGCCCCTTCTTCTAATTTAGTATTTTCATACCCTTTTAGTATATTTTTATATATATTCAGAGGCCTCAGTTATTCCATTATTATTTCATCTTCTTTATATCTTAATCCATTGGTATGCTCCAATATACACTTTCTTTCTGCATCATTTTATTTTATATCAAACATTTATTTTATCCCTTTTGTGCAGATTCAAAAGCTCTATTAATTACAATTCTTAAAATCAACTCAATTCATTCATAAAAAGCATTAAAACACTTAACCACTCTATAATAAACAATATCATAATGACAATTATCAAATAAAAATAATATTTAGATTCTATAAAGTATCTATTATCATTATCTTAAAATCATATTTTCTAACCGTATTCTTTTAATTTCCAAATTAATTACAATTCTTAAAATCAAATTCATTTAGCTTTTTCCTTCCAAATGACAATTTCAACTACAGCCTTATCTTGTGAAACAAATAACCTTTAAATTTCTAACTTTTTAAAGGTGTATTACATCCACCTTTACGTATTCAACTTCAGTCTTTTCTTGTGATTTTTAAACAATAATCCAAACAATATCTTCTTTCTAAATCTTTTCCATTCGTCCATCTGGAATAAAAATTTCTTTCTTTTCTTTTGATGTCTTAGTAAATTTTTTTCTAATATTTGCACCTTTTGTCCCCCCTTCTACTTTCCACTGTTAAAATAATCTGGTATCAAAAAATAAAATTCAATCTTTTGTATAAATTACTTCTCAGAATTATATCCATCTTGTATGCCTTCAAATACCCCTCTTTCCACGGCTTTTTTCCCCATAATTTTCTTAATATACAGATTCACTGCAGTTTCAGGTTTTTTTTAATCAAAATCATATCCAACAAATCTTTTTTTATTAATATCCAAATTCCTTTGTATCATAGTTTCAGCATACAATAATTTTTCAGCTTCCATTATAATTTCATCTTGTATTTCTTCATCCAGATTCTGTCCATTTTGTGTGCTTTCATATAAACCTCCTTCCTCTGCAGCATTTTTTATTATATTTTCCTCTTTCATTTTATCCATATCATCTGCAGGTCCAGAAGTTTCACTTGGCATCACCAACTTCCCTTTATTAATATTCAATATATTATCTATCATCTGTGAGAATCTTTCTGTTTGAGCCTTCAAAGCCTCCCTCAAAACCTCCTTTGTTAAGTAAATTATAGATGAATCAGCCACCATTTAAATATCCATTGTTCCAATTAATTATTTAATTTCCACACCCTTTTCTTTATTTCCTTTTAAGTACAGTAAGGCCAAATATTAATCATTCTTTAATAATAAAAAAAGCAGAAGGGGACTATAATTTTTTGATTCTTCCTTTAACTATTATATCCCATCCAGACTCGAAGGAAGAAGAGAGAGAGAAAAAAATCCTTTTAAGTTTCACTTCTTAAGTTTTTAGTTCAGGCACCATTTCCCTGTCCGCTTCAGTACTTCAGTACTGAACAGGATATTTCTTCCACTTGAGAGTTTGAAAAATAATAATTTAAATACTTGCGATTAGTAAAACCTTTCTTGCTCCATTTGCTTATGATTTCTCGATGTTTTCACCTTCATTCATGCAACGGCAGCAGCAGTGCCTCCCACAGCTCGGAGCGAATTCTCGGCTACCTCATTCAATCACCTGGCTCTTCGCCATACAGTGATCCAGAGGGACATGACCTCACCGGGATGCTCGCTATCCCCTCTTCGCCCAAGGAGATAGCCTCAAGCCAGGAAAATCGGCAAGTGGTCGCTGATTTCCCGACTCCAACGAGCTGAGGGGTCGGCAACCCATGAAGAGGGCTGTCATTGGCAGTGCTTCCAAACCCGGAAGTCTGCTTTATATATTCTTTCTCAGCAGATATTCTTTCTCAGCAAAATAAAAGAAACATATATGTATATGTACATATATGTACATGTATATGTATATGTATCCAAAGCAATTGCAAAACTTTTAGTGTAGCAGAACACCATTGGTTGTCACCTAAAGGTTATTAATATTAATATTAATAATATTAATAAGTTACATCCCATACTGAATAAGGAGACTACATTGTTTTAGGCATTGCATGGCTGGACCATATTTGCATACAGACAACTGAATCTCACAAGCACTATGTAACAAAAGGATATTGATGTTCACATGGGAACTAGATCCTGCAATAAACCCAGATGTTTACTTTGCCTGCTGTTTTATATAAATAGCACCATTATTTGCCCTGCAAGTATACCACAATATTAAAGATACCCTTGCTATCATTTGCTATCAATGTTCATCTGGATTCTATATTGGACAAAAAGGGCAAATGTTGTGCAAAATAATTAATGGGTCCATTTTTGATAATACTATGCATGCACTTAATTGGTTGAATTATTATATATGAATTATTTTCATATCAAGACCATGAATGTATAAGCTTGTTTAATGGCAGAAGCCAACACATTGTTTTAGAAGACTCCATTTCCTTACACTTTATCTAAGTACAGATGGTAGAATAGAGCTATGGATGAGGAAATGAACTTTATGGATCTGCATTGGGTGTTTACTCCCATAAGACTGCCAGAAGGGAAAAAAGCAGTAGGGTGTAAATGGGTTTACAAGAAAAAGGTGTTACATACTAATGAATTACAATATAAAGCAAGATCAGTTGCACAGGGATTCACACAAAGAAGGAACATACATTATGATGAGGTTTTTGCACCTACCGTTAAAAGACAATAAGGTTTTCAATAACGTTAGCAGCATCATATAAATATTCTATATGTCCTTATGATATTTCTGCTCAGGCTCCGGGTTATGAGAGTGCAAAACCCGGTTATGTATATAGATTGAATAAGGCCACATATGGTTGAAACAATCGGCGAGGAATTGGAACCAATGCTTGGACACCGCTCTTAAAAACCTAGGGTTTAGGAAAACAGCAAAACGGATCCATGTTTATATGTGAAACAATATGAAGGAAAAACATGTTTGCTATTAGCATATGTAGCTGATCTATGTTTTATTTGTAAACAGCATGCACAGGCTTATGGTTTTGCTAAACAATTGGAAAATGAATTCGGACTAAAAAGCCTAGGGGAAGTTAAGACCTATCTAGGTGTAGAGGTAAGCAAAACACAACAAGGAGGATATGTGATAAGGCAAACAAAGAAAATAAGACAGTTGTATGGAGACATACAATATGTCAGAGTTCAACAGTGTATCAATCCTGATGTTGTCCAATTTTCAGAACACTATGGTAACAGAAAATGACACAGGGCGCGATAAGGAACTATATCAATCTGCTGTAGGCAGTTTATTATATCTATCCCAATGGTCAAGGCCTGATATCACAAACGTGGTTAGTATATTAAGCAGTTACACAGCGGCACCAAAGCAATACCACTGGATGGCAGTAAAGAGAATACTACGGTATCTGTACAGAATAATAGATTTAGGATTATGGATACAGCCATCCAATGATCTCAGTTTGAAATGCTATGTGGATAGTGACTGGGCAAATAATGTGCATGATAGGAAATCTACTACAAGGTTTGTAGTGTTGTTCACTGACACTGTAATAGGATGGAAATCCAGAAAACAACCGTCAGTGGCACTTTCAACCGCTGATGCAGAATTCATAGCCTTGTGTGAGGTTTCTTCAGAGATAACATGGTATGTGCAATTACTGAAAGATATGAATGTAAATGTAAAGAATGCTGTTCCAGTATTTGAGGATAATGCTGCATGTATAACAATGGCGACATGAAATCACATGACGAATAGAAGTAAACATGTAGACATTAAATACTGTAACGTTAGCGAAGCTGTAAAAGAAAAATTGATCAAATTACAGCATTGTGACAGTGAATGTAATTTAGCTGACATGTTAATGAAACCGTGTCTGTAGATAAATATAAGAAATGTGTTAAAGAGTTTGGATTATCAGATGCACAGATTTAACTGGGAGGAGTGTCATGGTATGAAAGAGTTAAGAGCTGTAAGCTGAGTTGTAAGCAGAGTCAGCAGGAAACTGATGCAAGAGAATGAGGCAGCAGATTTATTGTCACTTTAAGAAGCTGGGTCAGAAGCTGCCTATTTAAGGGAAGCCATTAGATGACATTTTCCTTCTTCTCAAGCCTTCTCCTGCTGCACTATACTTCTTGTTCTAGTTGCATGTATTGCTCTCTGTTGTATCAGTAGCTGTAAAGGTATTTAACCATGTAAATGTTTGTAAATAGTTTACTGTATATAAACCATTGTTAAATATCTGAAAAGGCTCTGTGTGCTGTGTTATAGCTCCTGGATTTATTGCATAATACTAGTTATGCTACCTAAACTCTGACAAGACATTACTTGTTCCAAAGATGCAACTCCATGAGAAATGATTTGCTAATTTATTATCCAGATTGCAATGAAATGTATTTTTCTGAATAAAGCCTAATGTTCTCCATTTTCCCTGAGTCTTCATGCCGCCCGGTATCGGGTCGGCATTTGGAGCTCAGGACCCCGGACAGCACCTCAGAGTCCAGGGAATTGGTTGAATTTTAAAGGAGATTTGGGTTAATGTCAGGGTTCCAAGTAACACTTCCAATGAAAGAAGACTCTGAGGCTTTAAGTTCCTCAAAGTTCCATTTTATTAGAGATGCCATATGGGATGCGGTGGCTCAGTGGCTAAGACACTGAGCTTGCTGATCGAAAGGTCAGCAGTTCAGCGTTCAAATCTGCATAATGGGGTGATATTCTGCCAACCTAGCAGTTTGAAAGCACGTAAAAAATGCAAATAGAAAAATAGGGACCACCTTTGGTGGGAAGATTATTATTATTATTATTTATTATATTTATATTTATATTTATAACAGCATTCTGTGCATCTTTGGTATTTAGTCATGCCAGCCACATGACCACAGATATGTTTTTGGACAGCGCTGGCTCTTCGGCTTTGAAACAGAGATGAGCACCGCCTTCTAGAATCAGTAACAACTAGCTCATATATGCGAGGGGAACCTTTACCTTTATTGTCACATCTGGTAAAATCTGAATCTGAAAGCTTCCAGGTTTTCCCCACCCAAAAGAAAGTCCAAGTCCCTGCCCAGCACTCACATGTCCATCACATGGTCCAATCAAAGCACCGTCCCAACTGGAAATGCTTCCCAGTCACATTCCTCCAGGTGCAGGGCAAGATGTCCTTGACTCTCTGAGAAAGGAATGTTATTATGACTATATATCACCCCTGCTCCATACAATCCCCTCTCCCAGTTTCCCACAGCAATAAATGTGGCAGGCCTGAAGGGCCAATGCAAAAGATGGATTCCAGGCCTGACACCTATTACTTTCAGTATCTATTTGGACTAAAAAGAAAAATTGGCAGCATTTCAGAAGTTGCTTAACAAACTCTATCAGATCTGTCATTATGGACAATTATGAGGAATGATTGATGTTCAAATCATTTGGCAGGTCACTCATTATCTAACCTGACTGGGCTCTTTACTTTTTAAAGGTATAAGATATAAACATGATATATTGGAAGGGATATGACAGATTTCTACTATGGGATAATGAGATAATTTCCATTTTAAAACAAAACAAATTCTCACACTTTGCAAAATACTAACTTACCTGATGCCCTCTTATACTCATTTTTAAAAAATTAAAGTATAGTTTTTGAGTCACAAAATGGTATACTTCCTAATGTAGATGTTCAAATGTAGAAGGAAATTTGAAAACTTCAAAAAGGGATATTTAGCAGATCCATTGTTAAAATCAACTGTATCTTCTTTCTGTTGCTTACCTTAATATATTAATTATAGTTTCCAAATAATAATTCTAAATTATTATTATTATTATTAGTAGTAGTAGTAGTAGTAGTAGTATTATCATCATCATCCTGCAAACTGATTATAAGCAATAACATAACACAGACATCAAAATGATTCACTGGAACATCTATCAAAGTTATAATGTGCCAAAAATAAAGGTTTGTAGGACATAATAGTTGAAAAAGTAATTGAAAATGAACAGGTTAAAATATTGTTTGATTTCCAAATATAAACTAAAGAAGTCTTGGCACATAATGCACCATATTTAACTACAGCTATAAAGAAAAAAAAGTGTTGATAATTGATGTGAAAACTCCAGGGGATAGTAGAATAGAAGACAAAGAATTGGAGAATATTACAAAGTATCATGATCTGAAAATTGAAGTTGAAAGATTATGGCATAAACTGGTGGTAATGGCCTATGTGATTAGAAGCACATTCAGTGCTATATTAAGAAGTCTTGGAAGGAACTTAGAAAATCTATACATTGGGCAAAATTTCCCTCTGTCAATTACAAAAGACTATCCTGCTTGGATATGCAAACCTACTACATAGATAATTGTGCCATCCTAGGCTCTTGGAAAGAACTCACTACTTATGAATGCCAACTCCAGTTAAAGAACTGGCCATTATGATTTCACATTGTAGTGTGTATGATGATAATAACAATAAACCAAAGTACTATTAGTACTTGGGTGCAATTACAAAACATCTGGAGCACCACTTCAACACCATATACATTCACATAATTATCATCAGTTAATTGCAACAGGCAGCTTGGAGCAGCTTACATCCTGCAGCAATACCTTCAATAATGTGAAACAATGATATCTGTCTATCCCAGGTCCTTTGGAAGGACTCAATAGGTGGCATAAATGCCAAATATAGTCTAGACATCTGAATGACTGTACTATTGTAGTGGAATGTACACCAGCAGCAACATAGGGTTTCAATTGTGATAAAAGAAAGTAAAGATATCACCAATAGCAATATGCTCCTTGGTTGCAATCTCAAAATATCTGGAGTACTAGTTGAGTACCATCAGGATTGAGATCACCAAACAATTTTGAAAGGCAGTTTTACTTCTAGGCCTTAAATACCTTTAATATTATTCAGCAGCAACATCTATCTATTCCAATCCTTCAGATAGGTTTGATAAGTAGGTAAAATTGCCAAATCTAAGATAAGCATTTGGTAGACTATGCAATTAGCCATAATAATACCCCAAGCAACACCGTAAGGGTTACAAAGTCATTTTTCTGGCAATAGAACTAAAGCATTTATGACACATGCTTTCCCTTAGGCTAGATATCAAAGCCAGGTAAATAGGCTAGATTTCCATAGGCAGGGATTTCCAAAATATGGGGGCAAATTTTGAAAGTGCCTGCTTCCTAGGTCCTGTTTGATGACATTCATGAATAGACACAGCATGGAGGGAACTTACAAGTAGGTTGAAAAAAGCAATCTTATATGTAATGTGCACCACATAAAAATGATTGCCTATTTAAAGAAAAGGGGTGGTGGTGGTAGAAAATTATGGTATACAGAGGAAATTATAGGCCCCTTCCAACTCTGTGATTCTATTAAAATTAATAATTGACTGAAAAAGTAATTCTGCAGAACTATGGGAAGTCCATTTGATTCACACTATACATACTATATGTGAGAGTATATATGTGTGTAAAACTAATAGTAGACAGACATTTGAATTAAATAAAACGTGTCACCACTGTTCCTGGATTTTTCACTATTCAAAGAATAGAGAAATACATAATAGTGCATAGTTCTTTATTAATCTTGGCTATAAATCAAATCATTATCACATTTACTTGGCACTCATAGAAATGAAGTGTTAATTGATGTTTATCAAGTTAAAAATTGCTATACTTCCACATATGTTAAACACTAAACATGTTAGCTCACACAATAAAGTAGTTTATATATGATTTTGTATATTTGCCACATGAAAGAACAGCTGATAAGGTCTCTTGTTAAAATGTCAGCCAATTTTAAATATTAAAATAGAAATGAATAAATAGACAGTTGGTATATATGGTATAAAAATTATTTTGCACTCAATTCTGACTATTCACTTTTCATTTTAATACATTTGGCAAGTTAATGTAGTTTCTTAAAAAATGCTTCTGCTTTTCAAAGCATAATTGTTAGATCGGGTGAAGGAAGACTAGGAGAGTGACTTTTTCAACAACAGCTCTTTATTTACAATCCTCTGCCACCAGAAAATACTTGCTGGCAAAACTCACTTATATAGGATACCTTGACCAATCAGCATTCAGTATTCTCCCACCCAAACGGAGGACCTTGGTGGAAACCTCTTAGGTTAATGATTGATAGTCTCAATATTTAACACCCTTCCCCTCTTAGTTGGGCTTGCCCACGTAACAAACATAATCCTTCAGGTAGGAAGCGCTTTTGCACGTCCGTTTGGACTTGTGCAGTTCAATTGGTGGGTCAGTGGCAGCCTGAGTGGTTGTGTCTTCAGTCTCCCGAGGAACTTCTATGGGAGGAGGTCGCTACTTGGTTCCACCTCAGAATCTCTCAGGACCGGTTCGCCAGTGGATCATCAATGGATCTCTGGTTCTGCAGCTAAGTTTTCCGAATCCCTCAGAATTGAGTCAGCTAGGGAGTGATTAAATGGAATGACATTATTCCCCGGTTCTAATTGTTGGTCCTTGATTTGGAGGCGACTTCGCACTTGGTCTATCTGCCACCTCCATAGATGCCCATCATCCATTCGGACAATGTACGATCAAGGCCCTGTTACTTGTTCTACTCTGCCAGGTAGCCATAGGGGTCCATTGGTAAAGGTTTTTACAAATACCAGGTCACCTATACTGAAAAGTCTGGTTTTCTCGGGATGCGGTTTGTCATTGTCCAGGGAGTAATTTGGATGCAGCCAGTCTAACACTGATTAGTAGCTCAGCCGGGCTTCTTCCTGTGACTGCACTAGGTGTGATGTGCTGCCACAGGAGGAACTTGTCCACCCGGGCCTGCCAGTTTCCAGGTGCCAAGCGGCTTAGTGCTTCCTTGGCAGATCTCACTGTTCTCTCAGCTTACCATTACTGTCGAGCCCCCGCATCGCTCGACATCAACGGGACGACCCGGCAATGCTCGCAGGGCCGCCTGAACACAAGGAAACGTTCCAGAAACTCACATGGGTGGTGGTGATGGGATAAGGCCACAGACCGCGTTTAGCACCGGGTGTATAGTGGATGGGACGACGGCTTTAGTGCGGAGGCGTAGGGTTCTCAATTGCAGCGTCATAGGGCATGCCTCTCTACAGCTGGTGGGCGGCGCCGGGAGATTCAAAAAGCGCTGAGAGGTGGAAGCTCTCAGCGCTAACCTCGTTACCATTACGGTTCCAGATACGTTTACTGTAGTTGCTGGAGACGTGGAATAAACAGAAGAGTGGACCGACGGAGTTTGGAGTTTTTCTTTGGCAGCGTACTTTCACCTACAGCGCGTTCTGAGAGAAGGTTAGCGCTCCTTCTTCGTTTCTTGCTTGGCGGTTTCTCCGCGGCTTCCGGGATGGCGGAGGGGACGGCGGCAGTGGCCGCCGGCACCGACCCTGCCCTAGTGAAGGAAGACGGAGCGCCGTTGGACCCGGGAGCCTTGGTAGACGCGGAGGGCGAGATACAGGCAGTGGTGAGGCAGAAAAGGAAGGAGACACTTGGGGGCCTACAGAGAGGAAGAGGGAGTGGAAGACAGGAAACCGGCAGCTGGGGGAGGGGCTCTGGGGTGGCCTGAGAGTCATGGCCACACCAACCGATTCCTCATCCAGGCCCTTGGAGAGAGCGGTGTTGGACGGAAAGAGAAGATGGGGAGTGGAGCTACTCTGTAGGGCCAGGGTCTACCACCATGGAGGTCCTCCGGGAGTGGTTCGGAGAATTGAGTGTGCAGGAGGACCCCCACTGGCAAGCCGCCTGGGATAGAGAGGACGTGTATGGCACCGGGGATGTCCTCCCCAGTCAAAGGGAACACCCCAGGCCTTTGCGAAGGGACTCCCTGGTGGGATTAGACCAGGGGCCCCATTACTTGGCACGTCATCAGAGGGCCCGGCGGCAGGAGTCCCCAAACCCTGAAGTAAGGATGGGTGGTAGGGATACTGAAAGACCTGAGGAATATCCCCCATATGGTCAGTGGTCCACCACCCGATCATGGGGCCCGCCACCGATACCTGTTACATTTGGTGGCACACCAGGCAGAATTGCTCTGTTCCTGGGACAGGTGATACGCCATTTCGACCTGTATGACAGGTGGTATACCTCCCAATGGACTATGGTAATCGCTGTCATGGCAGCCCTGCGTGGGGAGGCAGAGGAGTGGGCCGCTGACCTGCATACTGACCGGGCTAGGGAATTGACAGACGTAGGACTGTTTTTGGAGTCGCTGAGAGTCCAGTTTGAGGACAACACACGAACCCAGATAGTGGAAGGCGAACTCCTGGCACTGCGGCAGAGGGGCCGGCCAGCGAAGGATTATGTCATGGAGTTCAAAACATTGGCCAGGCAATTATGGACATGGCCGGAAAGGCTCCTTATCCACCATTTTCAGGCAGGTCTGGATAGGGAAGTTAGACAGGCGTACATGTATAGAGGCCTGGGAGATAGGGTAGCCGACTGGTATAAAGCTGCTATTGAATTGGACATGGGCCTGAAGGCTTTCCGTTTAAGACCTGAGGGGCCTGGAGCCCCGGTACGTAGACAGTTCCTACCCCAGAGGCGTGGTGTGATGGGAGGGGTTGCACGGTTCCCCTCCGCTACTTCTTTGCCATCTGTGCCTTCTGGGACATGTTCTCTGCAAGCACCCATGCGATGTTACAGGTGTGATAGAGAGGGACACAGGGTAGCTGTATGTCCCCTTCCTCCGCTCAGAGACTCATCCACACCTAGGGGTGCAGTCCTTAAGAAGAGTATACCCATGCGCATCATGACTGCAGGGAGTAATCAGGACCGAAGATGATCGGAGAAATCCAGGGTTGCGTCCCAGGCCTCAGTGTCCTCCAACCCTGCTGATGCCCTCAACAGCGCCACGACAACGGAAACGGCCAGATATCCCCAGGGAACCTGGAGTAGTGATGAGGAGGCCGAGGGGGATCCGATGGTGAGTGACCCCGTTCTACCTTTTGTCTTGAAGGTAATGTTGCAAAACACACATGGCGGTGAGGGAACGACAGTGGGGGCCTTACTGGATACCGGCTGCAACCGGTGCTTAATACGTAAAGACATAGTAACCCGATTAGGAGTCCAAGTGGGACATTTACACAACCCCATTGTGTTCGAGCAAATGGACGGTTCCTGCCTTGGGGGTGGGCCCATCCACTCTGTCACCGCACCGGTGCACATGGAAATTAATGGACATAGGGAGAAAGTACGCTTCATTGTGGTCGGACACATGGTGGAACCGGTCATCCTGGGGTTGGCCTGGTTAGACCGTTGGCAGCTGACCATATGGTGGGAGGGGGGATATAGACGACTGCGGCTAGCCGAGGGACCAAACCCTCCGACTGAGATGGCACCCACCATCCACCCACATCACACGGCTGCACTTACTCAACAATTGACTCAGCCGGTTCATCTGGAAAGAGTTCCTGATTCTTATCATGACTTGGCCGACGTGTTCAGTGAAACTGAGTGCGATACCTTACCCCCCCACAGACCGACCAACTGCGCCATCGAATTACTCCCTGATGCGGCATTCCCCAAGCCCAGGATGTATTTCATGACCCGTAAGGAACTGAATGAGATGAGACAGTACATTGAAAAAAACTTGGCGAGAGGCTTTATACAGACTAGCCGGTCTCGGATAGCGGCTCCAGTGTTGTTCCGAGACAAAAAAGACGGTGGCCTACGCCTCTGTGTAGATTACCGGGGGTTAAACGCGGTTTGCGTGGAACATTTATATCCTCTACCCCTCATCAA
>JANHFM010001491.1:27044-49105 GCA_032468115.1 Grayia smithii | reverse complement strand
CTAGAGTTCGTAGTGCTTTGTTTACAGAGGCTTGTGGTGGAACATAAACAGCAATTAGAAGAAATGAGGAAAATTCATGAGGTGAATAATATGGTTTGCAGTTGATAATTAATGTCTCTAAGTTTTCGTCACCATCAGTCAATAGCAAAATACAGTTTTACTTAGACCAGCTTATATTCTGTGACAAAATCTTTAACACCATAAAACAACATCTGACAATCCGAGAACCTTCAGAAGAATTCTAAACAGTCTAAACATCTGTCTGATTGTGAGACCAATAATGGAAATAAATAAAGCATACAAATGTCACTGAATTTTATGTATCATTTGAAATTGTCTTGAAATAAGTTGGATAGGATACATTTAAAATGCCAGCAGCTAGATGGTAGTCATATGCAACATATTACCATATTTTATTTTTGAGGCTGAATAATAAGCTATTGTTTAGGAACATTTTTATTGAGCTATCATTGAGTCATATTTTTATATGCTGGTTTGAACAAACATTTGGCCAAATCACGACTTTCGTTGAATATGTCCTTCTCCACAGTTTTCATAAGCCACATTCACCAATATTATGTTTTAGAGGTCTTACAATATTAAACAGAAATGCAAGCTAAGCTTATCTGCACAAATACTATTTTTGTGCAAGGCTAAAACAGCAATAGCACTTAGACTTATATACCATTTTACAGTGCTTTACAGCCCTCAATAAGAGGCAGCATATTGCCCCCCACCATTTGGGTCCTCATTTTACCCACCTTGGAAGGATGGATTTGGCAGATTCGAACTGCCAAATTGCAAGCAGCCAGCAGTCAACAGAAGTAGCCTGCAGTACTGCATTCTAACTACTGTGCCACCAAGGCTGCAGTACTGCACTCTAACCACTATGCCATTCTAACCACTGCGCCACTGAGGCTCAAAATGTGGATTCCTTCTTTTTGATATAAAATATTGTGTGGCTCATTAAATATAATTTGGAGAATATTATGACACAAGCTATATGCTATAATCATAGAACTGCAAAGGACAAAAACCACAAAATTAAAATGGACTATTAAGAGATTTTAACACAGTACATCCTGCATCCAACAAGCAGTTCTGGAATCTGAATGCTGAATAGCATCCATAACTGAAACTGAAAACCTTGCCTTATGCTCCAAAATAGTTTTGAAATTGAAAATGGGGGAATCATGAATAGGGGAGTCTTGGAAGCCTGGCGAAATAAAAACTGGGGTTTGGAAGAAATAGGTTCAATAATCTATTGTAACATATTTTTCCTTCCACATGCCCAGCAGAAAACAAATCATTTCTACAGATTATATTCTGTCTGTTTCATTTATGCGATGATAAAATTGGGCTTACTTTGGCAGACAATGTCATTTCTTTTCAAGGCCGAATGCAGGAATTAAGGATTCGTAGGACAATCAAGAAGTAAATATGACAGAAGATTTTTCAGGACAAAGACATTAAAGTGACTATTTTCTGGTAATGGCTGCATCAAATTTTCTTCTTCTTCTAAATTACAGCTCAAAATGATAACAGCCCAGCATTGCTGTGATGGCTGTATTTTCTTTTTCCTTATATGATGTATGCAGTAAACAAGGTATTTCTGGCACTGGATCAGGGACAAACACTTCACCAATTAATAACCTCCTTGCTATTGTAGGTTGTTCAGTCTAAAATATCTAGATCCTGTGCTACCTATGCTTTATACTGTGATGCATCATTATGGGATATCAGGGAAGAAAGAGGGAAGGGGATATACATGCACTCTCCTCTTCTTGTGTGTCCTTCACTGGGTACACAAGGTAGGTAACAGAAAGGAAAGAATGAATTTGATAAAACTTTTGTAATGGCATGCGATAAGGAAAAGAAGCTTGAAATTCTTAAAAGTGAAGTCTAGAGAAATTTACCATTAAAAAAAATCCACATAGTTGTTGTTCAGTCACTGTCCAATTCTTCATGACCCTATGGACATAGCAAGCCATGCCCCCCTGTACTCCACTACAGGGGTGGGTTCTACTTACCTTTACTACTGGTTCTGATGATGCACGCATTTTGCGCGTGATTGGTGCAGGTGTGCTTGTTTCACTCGTGCGCCAAATGCGTGCTCTGCTCATGCACAGTAACTTTTTTGGGGGAAAAAAATTCAAAAAAGTGTTCTGCGCATGTGTGGAACACGCGGAGCACAGAGAACCGAAAGTACGGGCGTTGGGATGGGCCTACCTCCCGGTCACGGAGAACCGGTTTGGTGACGTCACAGCATCACCGCTACCGGATCACCCGAACCAGCCCGAACCAGGAGCAAGCCACCACTGCTCCACTGTGTCTCGGAGTTTGCCCAAAATCACATTCGTTGCATCAGTGATACTGCCTAACCATCACATCCTCAGCCATCCCTTTGCCTTTAATCTTTCCCAATATCAGGGTATTCCAATGAATCCTGTCTTCTCATTTAGTGGTCAAAGTATTTGAGCTTCAGCTTCAGTCTCTGTCCTTCCAAAGAACAATCAGTCTGATTTCTTTTAAGGTTGACTGTTTTTGTATCACTTGTACTTTTAACACTACCACTATCATATGAAGATGACTCTAGATGGCATACAGCATTTATTGTGTGTGTGTGTGTGTGTGTGTGTGTTAAAACCGTCATAATTAAAAAATATTAAAAGGACATAAAAAACAGGAGAGGATAGTATTAAATACAGTAAAGGAACATTGCAAATGTTCCCTACTCCTCTAGGGTGCCCAGACCTTATAACACAGACAGCTGTTGAGCGGCTTGCAAGTATGTTGACAGCAGTGGAGCTAATCTCACTGCTGGGAGGCAGGAGGAATCCCACAATGTGGGTGCTATGGCATGTATGGCAAAGAATGCCTGTCATCTGGGACTCACCAATGAAATTTCTTGCAGATGGGATCCACAATGTGCCTTCTCTGCCAGACATGATGAACAGGCAGATGTAATAAGGGATAGCCAGTCTCTCAGATAACCCAGCTTTATGCCATGAATCTTGGATTGGAGTCCAAACCAGAATCTTTGGTTTGGGGATTGGACCTCAAAACAGACTGGCAGTCAAATGCAGCTCATGAAGCAGAAGTGTAACATATACTGCTCTAGTCTTTTGGTCTTCAAATGAGGATTTGCCTTCTTAAAATCTGTCCTACCATCTGAAGATAGGGATAGTCCTCTATATTCATAGTAATCAATTTATTAATTCAGCTAAAACAGATTAGTATATATTTTCTGTATGGGTTTTGTATGCACAGTTCTAGTTTGAATGTTACCCATTGTGTTCAGGAAAGTTTTGTACATTCAAAGAAACAGGCACAATGGGCTTTTCTGCTTCTTTTGAGAGTAAAACACTTAACATTCTTAGAGTTGGGATTGTGAAAGATGTTGCCCTTTTTTGTTATATGGAAAAAATGGTCAAGGATTTCTGTTTTATTTTTATTTTTCATATTTTTATTCAAAATGTTGCACTAGTTAGTTGTAGTGACAGAATGGCTCTCTCTTCACTACCCAATCATATTACATCATTGACATGGATGAGGAGCAGAAATAGTAAAAATGTGCTAAATGTCAGGCACAAGGAATCAGAAACAACATGATGAATTACTCAAGTAGTTTCTTTATTGCTGTTCACCCACAGGCAGGAATCGTGCCAGACTAAAGCACACTCTGCATAACTATCAGATAAATCCTATAAAATTTTTAGGAAAGAACCTTTTTTTGGCCTCTTTCTACACACCAAAGATTCAAGGATGATTTACCACGTAGTTCATTGAGAGAAGAGTCCCTCCCACCTGCAAATCAGCACAGATTCCATCACAGTAAATAAATATATATGGCAGATTTAAAAACTGGGATTTTTTTTTAAAAAATAGGTAAATTAATCACATCTAAACAAGATAGATTGCATGGAGATCTAATGAGTAAATAATTTCTTTTCATTAGCATTTGCACCCACACTTACATAGATACCCAAATCCTGTGATTCTGCAATATTTCAGGCTCTGTTTTATTTTTCTCATTTCCTTGTCTTACAATTTTGTATTGGGATCATGAGTCATTTTCAAATTGTTGTCAAGCCACACAAATGCTGCCTGAGAACAGAGAAAGAGCAGAGGATCAGTTCCTGGTGGCTTTGTGATACTGAAATGAGACAAGAAAATAAGCGTGTCCAGGTCATACAGATAAGTCTGAACACTTTAATTATATTTTTACACTTTGCCTCTATGAATGCTTATTTTCAAAGTAATAATAAATATTTCTAAAGTCTTCTTTCAAAGGTTTTATCTTTAATAACCCCCATAAAATATTCTGTCAGATTGTTATTCAAAGACTTTAAAAAGATGATTTAATGTTGTGCAGCAGTCTTAAAAGGGCCAGACCAATGTTGGCATTATTTTTTGTAAGTTTTTTTTTCAAGCAGAGAAATATTATGATTATTTCCCTAATTTTTGATGCTAAATATACATTCTTTTAAGTCATGTCTATTTTGTGTAAGCAGGCAGAATATTTTGTCTAGGTTAAGTATGTATTTGACAGAGGCAGCATTCTTTCACAATTTTAAACATGTTAAATCTAAATTTGGTTTAAGTTTAAACCCCAGATTCATTTACTTGGAAATATTATGTACACAATTCCTTCATCACAATTTCATTCCATTTATTTAATCAAATTTCTATGGCCAGCCATCTCATACAAAGTGACTCTGGGTGATGTACAACAAAAACAACCATTAAAATTGAATATAGAAATTCAACTCCCAGACTTAAAAAAATCAAATAAAATCAATATTGTGAAAGGATGATTTAAGACATCATATGTAATGTCTGGGGAGATCTCTGTTGTCAGAAGGTCCCCAGGCCTGATAAAAAAAGTCACGTTTTGAGAGCTTTCGAAAAGGCCATGAGGTTGGAACTATTCTTACCTCAGGAGAATGATGTTTGAGAGGGCAGGCAGGATAATATGTCTCCTGGGTCCTGTCAGATGGAACACTTTAGCAAATAGAATCCACAGCATTCCTCTTCTGTTGACCCTGAAGCCACCAAGCACAGTACAATATATTCCATTTTCAACCCCAAAGCTGTTCCAGAAGGATATTATGGTTGATGGTACTGAAAGTAGGCAAGAAGTAAGGATAGCCAGAATGGATGCACTATTCCCAGTGTGCTTCTGCCAGAAATTCAAAAATTTGATCAATGACATTTCTGTCCCATGTCCAGGCCTGAATCCAGACTGAAAGTGGTCTGAATAAATTGCTTCACTGAAAGTCCATCGAAGCTGCTTTTCCAAAACTGTCCCTAAAAAAAGGAAAGATGGGCACTAGTCAAAAGTTGTCCAATATGGTGGTATCCAACAATGTCTTCTTGAGAAGAGGGCACAAAAATTCCCCCTTATATGCCCAGGGAGAACCATATCTCTTAAGGATGAATTCATCCCTGTTAGAACCAACCTCCATATAACTCCCTGGGCAGCTTTGACCAATCAAGAAGAATAGGTATCTAAAGAACAGGTAGCCAAGCTCCCGTCATAAGAATCTTCATATCATGCTCTCAGTACCATCGAGGATTTAGAAGAATCCCCTCCCTTTCACACCCAATCAACGACATCCTCCCTCACCAACTGCCTTCCATCCTCTCCCCAATATCTTTTCTGATCAATTCTATGGAGGCATTCTGTCTTGATTCCATTCCTTCAGGCTCCTCCTGAAGGTGAGTGTTCTGCTATTTCTAAAAGACTTTATGGCCATTTTTCTCTGAATGGCTTGTGATAGGGAATTGAGTAAGGTACCATGAATGCAAATTTCAATTGCTTTGATTTATTTCAATTTATTACTTGTTCCCTATTCCATGAAGCCAAATTAACTGAGCTCTTATAGAGCTTTATTGCTGAAAACATTTATTCCTGCAATTAAAAAAAATTATATATGAATGTGTATTGATCATCTGTGTGTGGGAGAAGAGAAAGGAAATGAACAAATTTATGTCCACATCCAGTTTTGCAACCTTCCCATTTAATGTAAAGTAGCATAATAAATATATTCTGTTAGACAAATTTTAGAAATGTGATGTAAAAAGGAATAATGCAGATATCAATTTCTGTAGCTGAAGTCTGATATCTGTAAAGCATCCATTTGGAAGACTGGAAGTTGTCAGACAAATAATATATAACATTAACATGGAGTAAAATGGACAGAATTTATATTGCCACCACAATATATGGATGAGTGAAGCTATAAATCTCTGATGTATAGAGCCTTTTCAATGGAAGTCCACAGATGTGACCACACTTTTGCAAATAAATCCAAGGAAGATCTACATCAGTGTTTGAGTCTGCTAATGGAAATGAAACATTCATGTGACACATATGACAACTCTTGGTAATTTAGCATACATATCAGGGAATGTCAGCCCTTAGAGGCAGGCAAAGTCAAGGAAAAGGAGTCCAAGAAAGTTCCTTACTCTACTAATTATAGTAATAGAATCTTGAAACTCTAAGTTTTCTCTGTCCCATTTATACTAAACTAAATCAAGGCAGAGGTACCTTTATTTCTATTTCTTTTCCATGCTTTCTTCTTTCTCAAGGTCTATATATTATTTTATGGAAATTCCTCCTTAACTACATGTTTTTTTTTCTTGTTCCCCTTTAACAATTTAACTCATTCCTTTTCTATGCAGAAGATCAGCTCATCCCATATTTATAAAGTTATGTTTATACAGTAGCTTGATATGCCAACTGTATCAAATTTTGAACATAGAATTACATCCTTTAATAATATCCAGGCTGAAGTGCTTCAGCTAATCTAAAATATTCTAGACAGACTTTTTAACTGGGACCACCTGTAGAGAATGAGTTAAACCATTTCTATAAGGTTCCAGTCTATTTCATTCAAAGTGCTGATTAAAATTTGTAAGACATTATAGAATTTAAGATCAAACTAAAGTATTTTCTCTCACAAATACAAATCTCTTGCAAATCTAGATTTCAAAATCTTTGGGAAAGACCCTTCTTTGTAACTCCCCAAATGTGAAGGCATGCTTAGTAGAGGAGGGAGAGAGGGACTTTTATGGGACTAATATGAGATTTTAACAATTTTTTAACAAAGAAGATCAACATAGCTGCCTTTGCTCCTTGACAGGAACAATAATAATAACAGCAGCAGCAGCAATGCAGGTAGTCCTCAAATTATGACCACAATTGAGTCCAAATTTTCTGCTGCTAAGTGAGACAATTTTTAAGTGAATTTTGTCCCATTTTCTGAATTTTTTTGCCACAGTTAAGTAAATCACTGCAGTTGTTAACCTGGTAACATAGTTGTTAAGTGAATATGGCTTCTCCATTGACGTTGCTTGCCAGAAGGTTGCAAAAGCTGATTACATGAACCTGCTAATTATGACATTGCAACTGTCATAAATATGAATCAAGTTACCAAGCATCTGAATTTTAACCACATGACCATGGGATATTTCAAAGGTAATAAGTGTGAAAAACTGTTATAAGTCACTTTTTTCAGTGCCATTTTGACTTCAAACAGTCACTAAATGAGCTGTTGTAAGTCAAAGACTACCTGTAATAAACAATTTGGATGATAATGTGGATGGGTGATACAATCTTATTAATGTATTTTAGTACTATTTTAAAATTGTTTTTATTTATAATGCTGTTATACACCTGAGCCTTTTTGTTAATGAAATTTCTTAATGAAAGTATAAATTAAATGTATAAATAATACATAATACATAAGTAGGCTATAAGTAGGCTATGAGAGCACTAGTTTTCTATCAGTCTTACTTCTCTTAGACTATGCAACTTCTATACCTAAAAATAAGATAATCATTGATTGTTTGTCTTCTATGGATTTATCTACTGTCATTTTAATGAGATCTAATTAGAAAAAAATTACCCAGAGAAACAATGCTCCTGTAACTCTAAAATATAAAGTTTTCCCTATCTAGTTGTGTCCAACTTTAGGTGTAGGGAGGGGTAATCACACCCACTTTTATCCCTTGTGGGGTGTGGCTCAGTGACTCAGCTCAATTTCTGGCCCTCTCACGCCTCCTACATTGCTGCTGACGTTTCTCCCTACGACGCTGCCTGGGATTGAGCCAGGATTCTTCCTCCTCACTCCCTATCTGTGGTTGCTCCGATATGCTTCCCTCCTGGCTTATCTCAGGCTGCTCCTTTTGGCTTTCTGATTGAACCTGAGACATTGCCAGAGGGGAAGTTCCTGGGGAAGGCAGCATTGCCAGGGAGGAAGGTCCTGGGGAGGGAGGCATTGCCAGAAAGGGCTGTCCTGGAGAGGAAGGCCTTGCCAGTTCCTCCCCTTCATCTTCAAGTTCCTCTTCCTCTGTCAGCACAGGCTCAGGAATCGGGGCCACAACACCTGTGTTTCTTTGGCAACTTTAAAGTGCATGAACTTCAATTCACAGAATTCCCCAGGCAGTATGAAGTTCACCCATCTTAAACTCCAAGCCTGGAAAACGCTGATCTACAGATAGGAACTAAACTAAAGGAGAAATAAAGGAGAAATGTAAGTAAAGGCAGGCGGGTGGGCCCAGCTCCCGGCCGTGGAGAACCAGTTCGGTGACATCACACCATCACTGCTACCAGCTCGCACGAACCGGGCCGAACTGGGAGCAAGCCACCACTGCTGCAGCTTCTACAGAACATTAACCATTTCACTTTGATGCATTTAGAAAGAAAGGGTCATTTCTCTGAATGCAGAACAGATTTCTTTTATATATGCAGTTTTATTAAAGATTTCTTTAAAAAAGAAGGTAAAACTAATATAAATAAATATAAAGTAAGAAAAAAGGAAAAAACAAAGAAAAAATCAAAGAGAATGCTAAAAATTTAAGAAATGAAAAAGAAAAAAACATATAAAGTAGTTTCCAATCTTCTTTACAGCAGTTATAATAGAACTATAACTTTATCTCCTGCTCTGTGGTTACAGCATAACTCTCTTCTTTTTATAATCTATTTTGTATAAGGATTAGAACCATGAATCTTAAGTTCATTTTTTTGTTTCATGTAAAAAGTTCATAAGGGTAGAGAGCATGCACAAGGTAGAGAAGCATTCCACATTCTAGATTTTATGTCCTATGTGGGCTCCACACACAGTCAGATGGATAGCTAAAGCTTGCAAAGATCCAGTGTCCTCCAGTTTGTTGCACAAGTCTCTAGTCAGCTAAACTTTTGGTGATGATTTTTTTTCTCCAGTTCAAGGGAAAAGCTGCAAAAATATTTTCTTTCCTTCTTCCAATCAGAGTGCAGCTGGAAGAGACCTTGAATATCTTCTAGTCTAACCCCCTGCTCAAGCAGGAGAGCCTTTACCATTTCAGATGGGTGGCTGTTCAGTTTTCTCTTAAAAACTTCCAGTGATGAAGCACTTACTGTACAACTTCTGAAGGCAAGCGGTTCCACTAGTTAATTATTCTCACTGTTAGGAAGTTTCTCCTTAATTCAAGGTCGCTGATCTTCTTGATTAGTTTCCATCCATTGTTTCTTGGCTTGCCTTCTGGTACTTTGGAAAATAAGTTGACACCTTCTTCTTTGTAATATTCCTTTACTCTTCAGCCTAGAGTCATGGTGAGATTTTTAAAACAAATAGAGATTGAGGAACAGAGATGGTGAGTTTAATTTTCATATCTAATTTTAGGAGGAGGGGGAGAGAAGAAAGATCAACTAATTAATCTCTCTTGGCTTTTTTTTCTTCTTTATTGAAGAACTGTGGCTTTCTGGGGAGGGAGGGGTTAAAGCAAGGGAAAAGGTTTGGGAAGATATCTTGAAGGTGCTGTCTTTGCATGCAGGGAGGGAGTAGCTTTATTTTTATTTATTTATTTTATTTTTATTTATTTTTTTAAGGATGTATTAGATAACAGATACAGGTATAAGCATAGTTTTTAATACATGAAATGGATACGAATAAAAGGGGACATTAGGACAGGGACAGTAGCACGTTGGTGCGCTTATGCATGCCCCTTACAGACCTCTTAGGAATGGGGTGAGGTCAACAGTAGATAGTCTAAGGTTAAAGTTTTGGGGATTTGTGGAAGAGACCACAGAGTCAGGTAGTGTACTCCAGGCATTGACCACTCTGTTGCTGAAGTCGTATTTCCTGCAATAAAGCTTGATGCAATTTACCTTAAGTTTTTATCTATTGTGTACTCATGTACTGTTGTGGTTGAAGCTGAAGTAGTCATTGACAAGTAGGACATTGTAGTGGATAATTTTGTGTACTATGCTTAGGTCAGACCAAAAGCAGCATAATTCTAAGTTGTCTAAGTCCAAAATTTCAAGTCTGGTGGCTTAAAGTATTCTGTTGCAAGCGGAGAAGTGAGAACTCTTATCATGAAATATCTCTGGACTCTCTCAATTGTATTAATGTCCGATATGCAATGTGGGTTCCAGACAGATGTATTCAAGAATTGGTCTAGCAAATGTTTTATATGCTCTAGTTAGCAGCTACTAGAGAAGAAGCTACATAAGATTAGGTTAACAATTCTTAATGCCTTTTTGGCAATGTCATTACAGTGGGCTCTGGCACTAGGTCAGTGGTGGCTGCTCCCTGTTCAAGCTGGTTTGTGCGATCCGGTAGCAGTGACGCTGTGACATCACCAAACTGGTTCTCCACGACCGGGAGTTGGGCCCACCTGTGCGCCTGTACTTACAGTTCTCTGTGCTCTGCGTGCTCTGCGCAAGCGCAGAATGCTTTTTTGAGAGTTTTTTCCCCCAAAAAAGTTACTGCACATGCGCGGAGCGCCTGTTTGGCACGTGCACGCATGAAGTACCTATGCGTGCCGAATGCACACTCTGCACATGCCAATCATGCACAAAGCACGTGCATCATCAGACCCAGTAGTAAAGGTAAGTAGAACCCACCCCTGCACTAGATCATTAGAGATGAGTACTCCAAGGTCTTTGACAGAGTGAGGGTCATCTACAAGGTCGTGTCCATCCGTATTCTATTTTATGTTCTGAATTTTTTTTGCCAATATGTAAGACAGAGCATTTGTTGGTTGAGATTTGAAGTTGCCACTTGTTTGACCATTCTGACACATAGTCAAGGTGTTTTTGAAGAGTAGCAGCATTGTCGGTGGTGTTGAATAATTTTACATCATCAGAGAAGAGAACACAGTTGCTTTTAATATGATCACAAAGGTCATTTATGTAAAGTGAGTATAAAGATAAAGGCATCTAGAAGCTTAAAAACACTATAGAGAGATACTTGGGTGGGGCAATACTTTCTCAGATTCTTGGCAGAGAGGAACCTAGGGAACAACACATACATTTGGCCGAATTTGGTTGGGTTGCAGAATAGTTGCTGAATGTGATATGAGGGCTATACGAAGGACATGAGCCTTGCATGAGAATAAGGGAAATGTTTCATGAATAGTTCAACATTATAATGGAGCAAGACAAGAATGTATAATATCCCCTTAATAATTTAATAGATTTATGAATGTGTGGGACTACAATAAAGATTTGTAGGTTAGTGATACAAATGTTTATGCACACTTTTATATGCAAATGATGCCATGTTGTTAGCTGATTATAATTTGCACCACTTGTTAGAATTTTTAATGCAAAAAGGAGTATGGATCTGAAAATATACTAAAGATTTTGATAGTTGTGTTTTGCAAGGAAAATGGAATGAATGGGAGCCAGTTACACCTAAAAGGTGAAAAATCATAGCAGCTAATGAACTTTATACAGCGGTAAAATCCAGCAGATTCTGACAGGTTCTGGAGAACTGGTAGCAGAAATTTTGAGCAGTTCGGAAAACCGGTAGCAGAAATTTTGAGTAATTTGCAGAACCGGCAAATACCCCCTCTGGCTGGCCCCAGAGTGGGGTGGGAATGAAGATTTTGCAATATCCTTCCTCTAAGAGTGGGGAGGGAATGGAGATTTTGCAGTATCCTTCCCCTGGACTGGGGTAGGAATGGAGATTTTGCAGTATCTTTCCCCTGCCATGCCCACCAAGCCACACCACGCCCACCAAGCCACACCCACAGAACCGGTAGTAAAAAAAATTGGATTTCACTACTGACTTTATATCTTGAGAAGCTGTAAGAGATTAAATTTTAAGATATTAAAATGTAGTATTAGGTACAACATGGTCTGTTGCACAGAAAAAGAGTTGTCAAAAGCAGTAAAGCTGTGCTGTAAGAGTGTGTTTTTTGCTCACTTGGTTATAGGGTAAGGAGGATTGGGAATGTTAGAAAATTATAAAAATAACTTGAATAGGGTACTTAAGAAGAATTTGTGATTAAAAAGAGGGTCAAGAAAAAATGAGTACTGGGTGAATGTGGATTGATTACATAAGGGACCAATGTAAAATTAATGTTTTGAAGTGGTTTAGACAGAAAGGATGGAAATGAAAAACAAATTTATCCAAGAAAAGTGAATGATAAAGAAGACCAAGAAAATCATATCTGAGTAAATTCTCAGAAGTAAAAGGGTAAGAACTTTAAAGAATAGAAAGCAATATATAAAACAGTATATTCTTATAGTGAAAACCATTTTAATGGATATAATGAAGTGTCCTCATGTAAATTAGATTTGCCTCTCTCTCTCTCTCTTTCTCTCTCTCTCTCTTTTCTACCTACCTACCTACCTACCTACCTACCTACCTACCTATCTCCTCCTCTTCCTCCACTTCCTCCTACTTCTATTTCTATCATAGGGCTGGAAGGCACCTTAGAGGTCTTCTAGTCCAAACCCCCCCTTTGGTCAAGGCAGCAGATTTATACCATCCCAGTCAAATGGTTCTCCAGTCTATTTTTGAAAATTTCCAGTGATGAGTACTGGCAACTCTAGGAGGCAAGCTATTTCACTAATTGATTGCTCTCACTGTCAGAAAATTTCTCCTTACCTCTTGATTGTTGTTTTTTATCACAGGCTTCCACCGTAGAAACTTGCCCTCAGGTGCCCTAGAGAATAAGTCAGTCCCCTCTTCTCTGTGACAGCCCCTCAAGTACTAGAAGACAGCAATCTTGTACCCCTAATCCTTCTCTTTGATAGGCTAGATATACCTAGGTCCCTCAACCATTTGTCATGCCAAACCATTTATCATTTTTGTTGCTCTTTTCTGCATAATTTCATGGTGGTCTACTAGGACATTTAAACCCTTTTCATGGTTCCTACTGTTGAGCCAGGTACCACATATTTTATACTTATGCATTTGTTATTTTCCTATCTAAGTGCAGGCCCATACTTTTTGTCATAACTGAACTGAAAGAAAGTATTGTGATGGATATGTACATAAGAATGTATTTATGGTGGTTTTCTGTCTAAATATAAATGAGAAGTAAGAGATATTCAGGATAAAAAGTATATACACAGGTAGTCCTCCACTTACAACCACAATTGAGCCCAAAATTTCAGTTGCTAGTGAGACATTTGTTTGCCTCATTTTAGGACCTTTCTTGACACAGTTGTTAAGTGGATCAACACAGCTGTAAAGTTAGTAGCATGGTTGTTAAGTGAATCTGATTTTTCCATTGATTTGCTTGTCAAATGGTTGCAAAAAGAAATCACATGACCCCAGGACACTAAAAATATAAATATAAGTCAATTGCCAAACATCTGAACTTTGATTACATAACCATGGGGAGGCCGCAAAGGTTATAAGTGGGAAAAATGGTCATCAGTCACTTTTTTCAGAGCCTTTGTATCGTAACTTTGAACAATCACTATGCAAACTGTTGTAAGTCAGGGCCACCTGTAGACCAGTGTTTCTCAACC
Source organism: Grayia smithii (assembly GCA_032468115.1). Lineage (NCBI taxonomy): Eukaryota > Metazoa > Chordata > Lepidosauria > Squamata > Grayiidae > Grayia > Grayia smithii. The sequence goes on along the minus strand of JANHFM010001491.1, from coordinate 35,349 downwards.
TTGGCCACTGGAAGATGAGTGGACTTCAACTCCCAGAATTTCCCAGCCAGCTCTGGGGAGTTGAAGTCCACACATCTTTCAGTGGCCAAGGTTGAGATATACTGCTGTAGAGGGAACAGAATCCCTCTACAGACAGAACAATGCAAAGAATACTAATGATGCCTAATTACAACCTAATAATGTTTGTTATAGGATATGTGTCTGTGAGTAGAAAGAATGGAAAATATGAAGAGAAAGTAAGAGGAATATTTTTTTTTCTGACAGACTGTTGCCTGGAACACTGAATTAAAGAAATTTACCCTGTAATCTTTAGTCCAGGCCTACCTAATTAATAATTACTATTGATAATCATTGTCTTAAGGTTTCACTTTCATCATTGAAATATTACCATTTGTATGAAAATATTTGTATTTTGTATGGAGTAAAAATCTTTAGATGAACAGGCTGACTATGTACAAGAAATCCATACTGTTGTTTGCACATCTTAAGACGTTCTATTTGCAAATCCATTTATTAAGCAAATAAATAAAAAGAATAATATACTTTATAATCAAGAAGTATTCTTCATGTTGCTGTCTCTAGAATGCTATCAGAAAACAAAAATCCAATGAGATTTTATTTAAAAAGAAATCTTTGGTGGGTACAGTCATATAAGAAAAGTTTTGGAGAAATGAAATTGCTTCTGTGCACAGATAATTCTCAAAATGAGAAGAATTTTCTTAATGCAGTATTTGATAGCACAAATTGTTTTTCTTTCATTCTGCATTTTATTCTACAGGTGAGTAAAGATACAGAGAAAGTCCTCATAGCATTACAGAGACCTAAGCTGTCTTAACGATGTTTCCATAGTGAACTGTGTAGTAACAAAATTATAGTTAGTAAAAGTTTAATTGGAACTGGCAGTTTGCAGCTGGGTAAAACCAACCAAGCAATATACTGAAAAATATTCCTTCATTTCAGTGGAGCTTGTACGGATGGTTGCATAGCAACAGTACATGGAAGATTGTGTCCCCAGTTCCTAATTGATGGAGTGTTCAAAAGGTTAGCTTGTTTACATGTAACAAATTCAAATTTTGCTATGGCCTGAGCTGAGTTTTAGTACATTTTCAGACAGTTGCTCTAGTTTAGAAATGTAGATGCCCTTATTACTTGCAGTATCCAATTCATACCTTACAATATGGAAGCAATGTGATTTCTTTTAAAACAATTTCTATAAGTTACAAACATCAGCAGAAACATAGTTCTGTATCTCTGCATAAATGAATTATTATTACAGTTTATAATTTGGAGATAAATGGACTCTGACCTGCTAGTATTTACCCTCTTTTACAATTGCACTTGAACAGTGTATAGAATTCATTTATATTTTCTTTTTTTTCATCTTCTTGCTTCATAGACTGCTTTCAAGAAAATCCTTCTAAACGTCACTTACAATCTACTATCAAAAATCTAAACCAATATAAAATATAAATTAATATTTTGAATCACATTGGCATAGTAACAGCTATGAATAGAAACAATATTGACAGGTTTCTGATGAGTAGTTTTGTTGGCCTGTCACAATAAAGAGAATATCTGATGAATTGGTTGCAGTCTGTGAAAACTTATGCCATAAAAAAGAGTTAATGGTTAAGATGCCAGACAACGCAGAATAAAGCTAAATAAAAATATAGAAGCAATCATGCAAATAACTTTTTATTTTGCAGTTATTTTCTATAGCAATTAAAAACAGTTTGAAATAACTAAATAACAAGTTTACACAGGACATCAGAAAAGAATAAAAATGTATCTGTCTAGGAAAAGACAAAGGCCTATATTTGAAATTTAAAACTGGAGATAATCACAAGATGGCATCAACAATGTGCCACAGAAAATCATCACCTATTTGTGCCAGCTGGTAGTTTGGATTTTTAAAATCCAAAATTGATAGTCCATGAAAAAGTGCTATCTGAAGCAGTCATCAAACTAATGTTCAGCAGATTGATGAACAGTATCTCTCAGTTGCCCACTGAATGACAGGTGGATGGATATTTTGCTAGGTGTTCAGGGGACAGATATTTAAAGGTGACTAGTAAAGCATGTTAAGAACAATAACCAACATAAGTGAAAGCAGAAACAGAAAAGATCCAAAAACCCTCTCTATATACTCCACACACCTTGAAACAAAGAACAAACTACACACGCACATCCAGGAGCTGTTTAAAAATTTCTCTCCAAAATTTATCAGGTTGGTGGACATTACTGAGAAACTTTGTAGGAAGGAACTCTAAGGAACCTTTTGAGAATATGGATAGAGCCAAGAAACTTGTCTAAAACATTTTTCAACATAATGTTAAAACTAGCATGTTAAACTGATACAGTTTAAAATATGAAAAGCAACTGAAACATTTCCATATTGTGACCCTCAAAATTATTGTCCATCTTATACTATTTATCTCCACTTATATTTCTGATTTACCTTTAAAAGTATTCATTATAGCCAAGTATGGATAGAACCAGTAATACAGGGACTGAGAAAACTGCATTCATTTGCTCCCATGTAGCATTCTATTTATTTTGTTTTGTTTTTGTTTTTCCCCCTGTTTAATTTATGTGCAATCCTATTCCAATAGTAAACTGCTCATGTGCAGCCATCTTTCAAAATGTCAGAAATCTAAGTTGAAAGAATGGCAGAAAGCAAATCTTTCAATATCAGTCCATTGTCAGACAGAGTAAATCTCAATGTCTAAATCCACTGGAAAAGTTGGAGAGAAAGAAATTACTCCAGTCCCAGAGCTGTGGTGTATAGATAAGCTTTAACCCTTCCCTGTGTGTATCTCTCAAATATTGAATAGTGAAGTGCTCCCCTATCCATAGTATGTCTTAATGTTTACGTAATTGAAAATTTTATTAAACAAAGGGATCCTATCCAGGGCTAAAATATAAATTAAAATATCCCTGACAGATGGTTATCTACTTTCTGCTTGAATACCTTCAGTAATAGGGATAATACCACTTCAGTCATAGGCTTAGCTTTTGATAAATTCTTACAGCAAGGATTTTTTTAAAAAATAAGTCTTTTGATATATATTTTAATATAACATTAATTTATTACCTGTTCATTCATGGATCTAGAGCACCTTGCACTCTGTAATGATTAAAATCTGCTTTATACAGTCTTTGATATTATACCCTTTCAGATATCTGAGAATGTTGTAAAACCCATCCTTCCAGCTTTAGCCTTTTTTTAAAAAAAGATAAACAAACCCATCTTAATAAATAATAACTTTTCATAGTTCTTAGTTCCTGATTCCCCGATTGCTCTTCTTTGCTATCTGCTGCAGTTTTTCGGGTTTGTCAAACCTTCTTAAAATGTGATGCCCACAAAAGCAAGCAATACTTGAACTGAAGGTAGATGAATGAGTATGGAATGCTGGGAGGGGGGGGAGGGGGAGGGGGGAATGAAGATGGTGATTGTCTTGATTCCAGATCTATGTATGTACTTGAATGCAACACCACAGACCTTAGAATGTGATGTTAAGACACATCTCCTCCTTTTTGTATCACTATACTTTAAAATGGATGGATGTTTCCTGTAATAATACCAAGGCCCTCACTGAATCCAATATTTATGAAAAACATTTGTCCAGCCTTCAGCCTTCCCTTTGGAAGGATTGATTGTATTTATTGATGACCTCTGGCATAGCCTCATGGGGACAACCTTTCAGTGACTATCAGTTCCATCAACCATATTAAGCAGGGGCAATGTAGGCTAAGGGGATAAAAAGATAGAGACCAAAGGACTGAAATTTGGAGTGACCTTGATTTCACAGCCCCTTTCCAGGAGTAAGTGGCAGTGGTGGTAAGGATGACATTTATGAAAATACCTTGTGTGCCTATTGCACACATTTCTGGACTAGGAGGTCTTTCTTATTTTCCTTTGTATTTTGGTTTGTTACATGGAGGACTACTGCTCTACATAGGACTGTCTTGAAAACTACTCAGAGGCTGCAGCTAATCCAGAATGGAGGGACTTATTATACCCACATAATACATATAACTATGAGTGTAATACTGACAGAAGGCTTTGTCACCTAACCACCCCCACCCCCAAAATGAGGGCATTATTCAGACACCTGAGTATCTACCTGTCCTTTACAATCAAACAAAATTGGCATGCTTTGGATTCCATCCAACAAGTCCACCTAATGAAAATCAGCAAGTAGACCTCCTCTGTCATAGAACTTGTCCTCTGGAACAGAATTGCCTCAAGGATTCAAATGGCCCCTAGCCTGGATTTAAATGAGCTGTGAATATCTTGCTCTATGTTCAGGACCTGTGAAAAGTATGTAGACAGGAACACTTATTTTTTATTGTTCTTTTGGGCTATATATTTTCTGTGGGTTTTTTTTTATTAATTGTTTTTAATATTTCATGCAACCCAGATAGAATTGGTGGCTTTGGCTTTACAAATGTCAAAAATGAATTAATTAATAAATATTTGCAATTAATTCTGTCCAACAGATATATCATCACAGATGCTAGCTATGAATTTTGTAGCTAAATGTACATAAAAATAAGAGTCCTATTAATATGTAGAAAAAGTAGGTTGTAGCAATGCCTATTTGGATATGAAGAAATGTGTGGTCCCAATGAACAAGCATAGTGACTTCAGCTTTTAGAGTTGGACATCTTCAGTGGTTTTCAGGATGTCACACTTTGTATGGAATATGCCAGTAAATTCATGATTTTATTCAGAAAGTAAAAACACTAGGAACAATGTTTTCTTTTATGCATTATCAACATTTACAATGCTATTTTCAGAAGTCACTTTAGACTTATTCAAGGAGGCCAAACCATTGGTTCCGAAAGTGATGTGTTTTCAAAATTCTTTAAGAACCCAAAGTAACAATTGTTTCAATTGTTGAAAGAACAGTCCCGTTTCATTAAAATAATTGATTCTCCATTCCACCAGAACTCCCCAAAGTTTTAGTGATTATTTGACAATTATTATGACAATTCCCAACTGACAAATGGCCTGTGGTAAAACAAAGCATATTAAGACATGAACTCTTTATTCTTTGTCAGCTTTCTTAGCATGCTACCTTGGGAAAACATTAATAAAAGGGGAAACATTTATTTAATCTTAAATCTCTGAACAGTATTATGCTAATTATAATTACAAAAAAGGTCAACCTATGAAAAACGATAAAATAAATTGGGCAAAATGGGATTGGTGGGAAAATATTTTCCTGCCATTGGTTAATCCATAAGTATCAAAATTGAATTGTATGAGAAAAAGGTTTTTTTCTCTTTTGCCCTCCCTCCTGTGATTCCAGAGTTTATTTCCCTCTGGAGCTCTATAGATATGGTGACAAAGTGTTCACTGAAATTTGCAATATGTACTCCAGAACAGGGGCCTCCAACCTTGGCCACTTTAAGCCTGGAGGACTTCAACTTCCAGAATTCCTCAGCCAGCTTTGCTGGCTGAGGAATTCTTGGAGTTGTAGTCTTCCAGGCTTAAAGTGGCCAAGGTTGGAGGCCCCTGTTCCAGAAGAATAATTCTTTTTTCCCCCAATCATCTAAGTTACACTTGCTTAAAGGTAAAGGTTCCCCTCATACATATGTGGTAGTCATTTCTGACTCTAGGGGGACGGTGCTCATCTCCATTTCAAAGCCGAAGAGCCAGTGCTGTCCAAAGATGTCTCTATGGTCATGTGGCCGGCATGACTAAATGCCAAAGGTGCACAGAACACTATTACCTTCCCATCAAAGGTGGTCCCTATTTTTCTACTTGCAATTTTTTAGTATGCTTTCGAACTGCTAGGTTGGCAGAAGCTGGGACAAGTAACAGGAGCTCACCCCATTACGCGGCACTAGGGATTCGAACCGTTGAACTGCTGAGCTTTTGATCGACAAGCTCAACGTCTAATCCACTGATCCACTGCATCCCCCTTCCTTTGCAATTATATCTTAGCAAATCCTCAACTGCCAGTCTTGTCTTGCAAAGTGATTCTGTGCCCCCTCTTCTTGCTAAACAGGGAAAGCCAGCCGGTGGTTTGGAGTTGCGATGCCCAAATCAGTGAAGACCAATGTGAACATCCTCCATCAGGAGAAGCTGATTGCTCAGAAGAAGCGGGAAATTGAAGCCAAGATGGAACGGCAAGCCAAACGGAACCATTTGCCAACGCAGCAGGCTTCACAGGGGAGCGAGTATGTAGAATTAATTCTTAATTATCATTGTGATATAACTGTAACAAACAGGTGAGGGCAGCAGCAGAAAAGAATGTGAATTGGTGATGGAAGAGTTGTGTATTGGTAATTGCTTAGCCCTGGTATGATTAGTTAAAAAAAAGCTTGAGAGGATAAGGTGGCGAGAAAGAGCTTTTTCTCTAACTTTGGAGAACTTTTCCCAGTCAGAACAATAATTAGACTGTGTGGATGAGCCCTCAGATTGTATAGAGACTCTCCTGATTCCCATAGGCTGAGTTTGCACAACATGCCAAATGGTGGTTTATTGATTTAACCCAATTGCAATAGACATAAACCAATCAGCCGCATTTTGACTTAGCCAATTTCCCTTTCGCCAGATGAGAGTGACTGAACTATTAGCTGAGAAAGAAAGGAGATCAGCCTCTCTCTTTACCTACCTACCTACCTACCTACCTATCTCTGTCCATCCATCTACCCTCCCATCCAATAAGCTGCTAGTATTCCTCCCAGAGGAACTCTGAGTAGTGTAGCAAAGATAGTTATAACATTAAAAAGTTTTATTTATTACATTTTTATGCCGCCCATCTCCCCTATAAGGTGACTCTGGGCAGCTTACAAGTTATCAACCAGGTAGAAAAATAATTAAAGTATTAAAACATTAAAATTACATAGATTATACTGAAAAAGTTAATTAAAAGGTATGGGGAGGGCCTTCAGGGCAGTAACCACACCCATGGCTGCTTCTCTCATGTCAGTGTTTCTCAATCTTAGCCACTGGAAGATGTGTGGACTTCAACTCCCAGAATTCCCCAGCCAGCCAACACTGGGAGTTGAAGTCCACACATCTTCCAGTGGCCAAGGTTGAGAAACACTGCCCTATGTGATCCCCAAGCCCAGTCAGATGTTTGAACCTTTCCAAAAGGCCAGGGGAGTGGGCGTCCACCTCACCTCTGGGGGGAGAATATTCCCTAGGGTGGAGGAACGGCAGAGAAAGACCCCACCAGTCAAAATTCTTTAGCTGATGGGGTCCGCAACATACCTTCAGTGCCTGCCCAGGTAGGACAGGCCTGAAATAATGGTGTAAAGAATAGGTAAGCTGGCCCCGTGACATGTAGGGCTTTAAAGGTCATAACCAACACCTCCAACACCTTCCCAATACTGGAAGATGGAGTGGATGGGCTTATAGAGAAACATAAATAAACCCCAATACTGTGACTGTTGCAACTTTTAATATCCTTTCTCTCTTTCCCTTCAAGTGATGATAGTGGTGATGGTGAAAGTGGTGTTTCAAACAAATTTGCTAATGATGGCAGCTTCCTCCAGCAGTTCCTGAAGCTACAGAAGGAAAAACAAGGTAGTGGTAAAGGGTTTACTTTTGTTTTGTCACATTAAACACTCGTTAATCTAGAATTGTAGTTTCAGTAGACGTTTTTCACACCACAGAACCTGTTACAAATTGCCCTGATTAAGGGGCAAGCACTTAGTATGGGCAGGTAATCCAAAAGTGAACTGCTGAAGACGGGCTTCAGCATGAGTCTGAAAGCTCACAAGACAAAACCTCTGGTCCTGATGACCAACCCAGATCAGATCCGGCAAATCCGGTTTTCTTGTAAATGAGACATTAATATTTCCGATATACCTAAAATAAAACTTAATTGTCCTCTTGTCCACAGTAGTAAATTTTGGGAATACAGTTTGTTGAATACTACATGGGTCCAGAATTTTTTTTTTTTTTTTTTAAACAGACAAAATATTAAAAAACCAAAAAAGAAGAAAAATATTTAAAAAACCCTCCATCCTCTCTCACGATTACATACAGTGTGTCAGTCTAACACCGAGACGACACATACATTCCTTCTTTCTCCGGAACTGCCCCACCTTCAGCAACCATAAATGGCTGCCCCCCCACTGCTGGAAAAAGGGCTTCTCCTGGATCAACCAGAGGTTTTGTGATGCCTCTGGGATCAGCAGGATATGCCCTACACTATCACAGCCTCAACAAGACTGTGAGGTTCAAACAGAACCGTCTAGCAGGGGGGGTATCAACAGAGACCTTGGAGCAAGATCTTCTGTTGTTCCAGCACACTGTTAGCTCCACCCCTTCTCCAACATG